>CACRXK020000902.1:34884-50635 GCA_902702795.2 Paramuricea clavata
CTCAAGAATAAATCTGAATTGCTTTTGCACTTTTCTAGTTCTTTTGTGTGTTTTGCTTATACAAATGGAACTTATTGCCCCCCCCCCCGCGATTCCAACGGCCTTGCCAATTGTTGCAATTAAGGCCATACTTGCTGCAAATTTAATATCACTCACTTTGCCAGCAGTAGCACACCAGTACAGTCCCTAGAAAACATAACACAGCAAGTAGAAATACATGTACATTTTCATTCAATAATACATTCGTTCTTAATAACATTTTAAGCTACATTTACTTTGCATCCATACATTAAAGAGTATTACCGATCTAGTCTGTGAACAAGTCTCGGCTTGTGTTTCAGTCCTTTGGCATTTGCAAAATCTTCTAGCAGTTCAGTTAGACTGATTGGAGTATTTGAGTTCCCTGAAAAAATTGAGACATTTCTGAAGAATACCATTTGAAATTTGATGCAAACTATTCTATTAAGTAATTGATTACTTTACAATTAATAATTAATCAATCAACCAGGACACACCTTGCACTGTTAATCCGTATGGTTTATTAACAGCTATGATATCATCTAGAGAGAATAGATATATGGATAGAATTCTAAAATATTATGTTGGACTTCATTTTCTACACTCTCTGCAGCTAATACCCACATCACCCCATTTTGTTTCAATGTCGGGATGACATTTCAGAAATCAATGGCATAACTTTGTGCTAAAGGGCCCCCAGCTTAAACGGGGGGGGGGGGGGGGGGGGGGATAGGGGTATACAAATCCGCCCAAATTTGAAGCAAAATCCGCCATCTGACAATGGTCTTGTCTAAATTTGGATCCGCTAAAAGCTCTACTATGAAGTCACAATCCAGGATCCGAACTAAATTGCAAGCAAAATCCACAATCCGAGCCAAAATATTAGATAAATCTGCAATCCACTGTATTAATAAGATCCACAAATCTGTGTAAAATATTCACGAAATCCGAAATCCGAACAATTTTTTCGGCGAAATCCAACGATCCGAAAACCTATTCACCCTCCCCTTAAACTGAAGAGGTGGCGGCAGGCGGAAGGGCCCCAATTGTCCACATCAGCAGAACATTTGCTACCCTTGGAGCAGATGTGGGAATTATAGAGACCTCAGCCAGCAGGGAAATGTGGGAATAAAATGTTTTTAAATGCATGGTGACTGCATTAAAATCATAATGACATAATGGTATTGGTTTATAGAAACAGTATTCGATTTGTTAACAGGTTTTGAGCATTTCAGGGCTACACTTCAACGGAAATGCCATCACTGGAGAGACCTAACGCAATTCAATATACGCAACAAGCTGGCATCAGGCCATCATGACGCCACGAAGCAAACAAAATTAATAACACACTCACGTTTATTGTAAATTACACTTCTTAGTAAATCTTGAAGTATTTTATTACGTCTTATTGCCACACTCGTCTTCATGAAGAGTACTGCACGAAAGCTCGTTTACTAACTGCGATGAAATCTTGAAATCAAACAGGCTGAAACAGTGTCAAATTAATTGTTGTCAAATACCCAGACAGCTAAATCACAGAATAGGAAGTTATACTATTCTGTGGTTAAATGGTCCGTGCATAACATGGAGCTAAACCATGTATAATGTTAATAATGGGTGTTCTAACTATGTTGTTTATCATGTGGTCTAGGCCTGTATGACCTGAAAGAGCCTTTTGACATTTGTCTAAGACGATTATCAGCTGGGTGTCAGTTCCGAATTTGTTGAAAATTGCTGCTTCATGCTTGCAGTTTAATATTAAGGGTACTATAAAAGAATGTACTCTTGTCAGTAGAAATTTTTCAGTGGCGAATACGGGCAGATTTCAGGATTCTTTTGCCTTTAAGCATGCAATTTTCTGTGTTACTTTAGATTTATTACGCCCTTTGATTTTATTATTAAGTATCTTTATAATTTTAAGAATAAAATATAGTTTAAAATTTTAAATTTAAAACGACAGAAAAAGAGAAAAAGTTTTCGTACTTCGCTCGATGTTATTTTGTGCTCGAGGCAAGCTTGCGGGCTCACTAACACACGTGGAGGGAAGACAAAAATGGCGAAAAGCATTCGTTCAAAAGCCAAAAGGAAATTACGGGCAGTAAAACGAGAAAAGATTGCGGCAAAAGAAAGATTAAAGTTGTTAGCAATACAAGAAGAAGAAGAGGGAATAAAAATGATTCAAGACGTGGTGGAAAGCGGCGATAAGGGCGAGAAAATTCCGGCTTCATCAGGTACATATTTTTCTAGAATAATTTATTAATATAGTTAATAGGTTAATTAAAATTGTTACTTTTTAATAGTCAATATTCAATAATTTCGTGTTCATAGTAGCTTTTATCTGGCATAATCTTAAAATTTGTGCTTTTGAAATCATCTACACGGACTCAAAACGGTTGGTGCCAAAATATAGCAACAATAACAAGAAGCGCCACCGAGGGGGGCACTACGTCCGGGGGCCCTTGAGAATATGTTGCCCAGGGTCCCACACAACCTCTCGGCAGTCCTGGTAACAAAACAGCTGCTGATTGGAAGAGATACAACTACCTGAACATATAAGCAGAACTTTGACATTTCAAGCTCACTCAAAAAATAGAGTTCTGCTTTATATAATAGACAGATTTAGATCGCAGACGTCAAAGATGACATGAAAATGGCGTGTTGTGCCCATGTATGGATATGCCATGCCATTTTGACGCCATTTTCATGTCGTCTTTGACATCTGTGTCCTCGTTCTAAATCTGTCTATTTTCCGGGTAGGTCTCCCTCAATCCATGGCTGTTCAGTATGAACCATACAGAGATCTGATTCAACCAAAAGTCTGTAACCAGTTGCCATGTAGCTGTGATGCAGTCACCATGTTCCTAGCCAGGGCACTAACGAGAGCAGGCACGGATTTTCTGGGGGTGCGCACCCCCCAGAAATGATTTGCACCACCACCCCCCCCAGAGGCATTTGGCACCGCCCCCAAAAGTTTTTGCACCCCCGCAAATTATATATATTTTGATTTGATAGTTTCATATTTGATTATTCTTACTACTGAATTTGTAAAATTACCAATATCATGGTCTCAGATCTCACCATGCAGGCCTAGAAAACAAATTTCGTTAAACTTTTTCCTTGGCGGCAGGAGGCGTTGCCGCGCGCCCGATAGCCAAAACAACGGCAACACCCCCCCAGATATTTATCCACCACCACCCACCCCCCGAACGAAAATATGAAAATCCATCTCTGAACGAGAGGCATTTATCCCAATTTTGAAGTCAAAAAGCCTTCCATTTTGAATATTTGCAAGGGGGTGATGGCCTCTCTTAGCTAAATGCACTGGTTAGGGAGTGGGGACATGGCCACCAGGGACATCAAAAGCACTGATAACAAGTTGAACCTCTGTTAAGAAAGCTTCAGATTGATAGGGATGCAAACTTCAACGTTTTGAGTGAAGGCCCTTTGTCAGGATTTTCGAGGGGTTGTTAGTAGCAGGGGCATTACATGAGCTTTTATACTACTAGTGAATATAAAAGCCTGTTAGGGCTATAGCCTATACTCTATGACAAGATAGCTGATACCATAATGGGTGAATTTGCGTTAGATGCTACTTTTGACAAACACATATTGACATAATTGTGTAAGCTCTCTGCTATGACGTATATTTACCAGGAGATGTAGACGAGACTATGGATGCAGTGTCTGAAAATCAATCTGTGATAAAAGCGAAGAAAAAGAAACCAAAGAAGACATCCAAATCAGGGTCGGGAAAGAATGTCAAGCGGCTGAAGAAAAAGAGGAAAAATAAATACAAGTGGTAGAGATAGTTTTTATGAAATGTGATGCAATACACAAAAATTAAATAATGGTCCCCAAGCAGAAGACAATCAACTATAAACCATGCTAATTCCTTTTAATCACCAATGTTATACACAAGCAAACATTGTTCAAGGGGGGTAATGCCTAATTGGACATTTCAAAATACAACAGTCGGTGCCGTTGTAGGTCGAGACTAAACCAACAGCTGTGGTGGGAAGGATAATACAACTACCTGAAAACTATAAGCTGAACTTTCAACTTTCAACTTTGACTTTATAGTAGTTGTATACCCTTCATACCGCAGATGTCTCTTTGTTTTAAAGTGTGACTAACCCTAAATAGGATTTATTGTATGTGTAATATTTGTGTCATTCAAAGACGAAATGTAATATATCTTTATAGTAAAAAATCCCATCTTGATCAACTTTTTCACTGTTAAAGTTTCCAGATATGATATGGTTAGGTAAATTGCAAATTAGTTTCTTTTTTTGTACCAAGAATTCACCTAATGACAGCGAAAAAGTTGACAAGACAAGGTTTTTTACTACAAAGATACATAACACTTCTTCTTAGAATGACCCAAATATTAATACACAAACAAAAAATCATATTTGTGGCTAGTTGAACATAGACCTTGAGTGCATGCTTCGAAGCTAACAATGGACTACAACATGCATATTAGATTATAACATTGTCAGCCTCAACTAAAAATTATTCATGTGCACTGAAGCAAATTTCAAAAGTGTCTATTGGGTTCATTTTTTCACAGTACTAGTTACTGGAGAACTTTCGGATCTAGTATGCGAACATGACAAAGAAAACACGCTAAGTTCACAGTGTTGGCAAAGACGGATACAGGTGAAAAACAAATTTAAAAACATAATTAAGTGTATTTTTGTCTTGTCTGCATACTACACACGTAAAAACACGCAAGTTGTAACAAACCTGCAGCAGACTTGTAGCAATGCTGTTCCAACAACTTGTCAACAGGATGTGTTCGCACTGCTTGTTCCCAGCTTGTTGACAAGTTGTCAACGGCTTGTTGACAACTTGCTACAAGGTTGTTGAGTTCAACAGACTTGTTCCAAGTTGTTCCAACGACTTGTTATCGTCCTGCAATTCGACAATTTGTCAACAAGTTGTGAGTGACAACCTTGTAGCAACTTGATAAAATAACAGCATTGTTACAACTTGTTGACAAGCTTGCTGCAAGCCTGTTGCAAACACATCTTGTTGACAAGTTGTGAGATTTTTACGTGTGTAGATTAGAAACCAACAGAACATAGAGTCATTATTTAAATTGTCTTTTATTGAGAAGAGAAAATAAAACAAACATAAAGAGTCTATTAATGTGAAATTAATTTTTTACTGAAAAAGTCATATTTCTGCAAAATCACTCGAAAGTGCCTGGTTAAAGTTGTCCAAGTTTTGAAAGAGTTGACCTGCACTCCATATTTGGCAGATAAGTTACTGTTCATTTGTTCAAGTGAGACGCCATGCGATGTAGAGAGCCTTGAATTTATCGAAACCTGCGAGCACACCAGCGCCTGCAACACCTCTCAAGATATTAGCACCAGCACCCTTCATCAGTGACAGAGCACCCTCGTTACGCACAACTTGCAAAAAGCAATCTATCGAGCCCTTATATTTGACAGCCTCTCCCGATGTCATCATCATACGTCTTCGGATAGTATCAATTGGGTAAGATGCCAGACCGGCGCTGACAGTCACGGCATAGCCAAGGCAAAATGACAGAACAAGACCTAAAGCAAAACAAAATCATCTGGCATAAGACAAGGTAAAACAAAGTAGTTTGAATATGTGGGAAATTGTAGAATGGCGGGTTAACAAGAGACAAAAGGGGCCCATAGACCAAGTAGGTCGCATAGTTCATGTGAAGTGGGTCTCGTAAACCAATTTTATATTAATAGAGACGGATGTAAATATTCTTTTATGTCTGTGTATCTTTATATGCCTTCTTGCCATCTGACTGAAAATGGAATGGAATTTTTCAACCTGAGAAGGAGGGCAAGAAGACTTGTTATTATGCACATACAAGAATGTTTATCAAACCATCTCAATTACACATGAAAATGGGCTTGTTTCAAGTAAAATCATCTGAACAACTTAATTGAAATGCAAAATACAAACCTGCATCTTCGCCCAACATAATTGGCTTGAGTGTGTCATAGAGACCAAAGTAGAAACCTCGGTAGACAATGATACCCACACAGGAAATGGCAAAGCCTCGATAGAGCCCTTGAATACCATCACTTTTCAAGGTCTTTCTGTAGACGTCAACAAGACCATTGAATTGACGTTCAGCACCCTTCCCAGCAGCCTTAGTGTCATTGGCCAACCTGGTTCGAGCGTAATCCAAGGAGTACACAAAAACAAGGGACATTGCACCAGCACAACCACCAGCAACAATATTCTTCGTGAATTTCATGGCAGACCCGTCTGTCTTACTGATCTTGAAAACAGCTTTCACTTTGTCTTTAAAAGCAAAGTTAAGAGCTTGCGTGGGGAAGTAACGGATGCAGTTAGCCAAGTTACCCCTCCAGAAAGGCAAGAAACCTTCTGAACGGTAGGTCTTCATTGTGCAATCGATGACACCCTTGTATGGCTCGGCCAGACGACCAGTCTTGAGCATTTCATCTTGGTTTTGAACCAGAAGCTTGATACGTTCAATAGGAGCAGCGGCAGTTTTTGAGATTACAGCTGCGACACCGCTGAGGGCAAAGTTTTCAGCAAAACCAAGTTTCTTGGTTTTCTCTGCCATATTTGTTTAGATTTCTCTGAAAGAAAAATGTGTATATACATTAGACAACAGTTCCTTTTACTTGAAAATTTACCTGATAATCAAGGGTTGACAATCTATTATACAGTTGTTTGCATGTAAGTACCGGACAGTTACAACAAAATCACCTATGTTCACGTAACTTTAAATTCTTGTGAAAAGAGCATTTTGACAGGTTTAAATCCAATCATGTAAATCCTCTAGCCTCGCCCTGATTGGCTGAGCTAATTGAAACCCTCAAATGCTTGTTACAAACAAAATGAAATTTTAGGTGTAAATAGAGATTTGTATCTGCGGCATTGTGATAAAGTACAGTGCAGTGGGGCTCCACCCCTGGGGATATTCTGAGCTAACCATCCTGCCTACCACTACTCAAGTGTGGGGAATTCCAATGATTCAGTGATTACTTGGGTACAATAAAATGCACAATTTCCTAAAAATGTTGAAATGAACTCATTTCCTAGAATTTGAAATATTTTTTTATAAACTGAAAACCTGCATTAAAAATCACACAGAAAACCGGGTATTCAATACAGTACAGTGTACAACAATCTGTCTAATATACTTAAGGAGTACAGCCCAATTTTGGCACGGCAGTACAAAGTACAATGCTGAAAATTATTTCAGCCAAATTGAAATTCGAATCAAATATACGATCAAAGTCGATCATGTATGCAAACGCAAGCACACGAAATCTCAACGGATTTCAATTGAAAAATTCTTCTATATTTTAATAATTCGTCCCTTATCCAAAACTTTTTCAACTTTTTTTCTAAATCTATAAGCCAAATGGCAAACGAAAATTTATATTAGTTTATAACTTTATAGGACGCGACGCTATAAAAACAAGAATTCTCATTGCACTACAAGTATCTCGGTTTGCTATCATAAAAGTTTGGAAGTTATTTAAATGATAAAATAAGTCCCAAGACAATGTGTTCATTGCCTTAAAAAATCCATCAGATTTGCAACAAGCAAGCAACAGAAAAAAGATTTCACAATGCATATTATACTTGCCCTACATGGCCAAAACCGGCGATTTTTGCAAGCGTTTTGCTCGCACTTTTCGACGCGTTTTCGCAACAATTTCGGCACAAAACGAAAGAACAGTATCACGTAAGGTATATTCGTACATTATATCGTTAAAACTCGAATAAAAAGTAAAAGAAATGGCATAAAACTTACATTGCACGTGTGCTGAACTCGTCTCAGGTGGAAGATCTTGAGAAAAGATCGAACTTGCGGAAGCCAATTTTGACGTCACAATTTATGATGACGCCTTAATAAATTCCCGGATGATTGCCGTAATATTGCGGGCGCAATCTCGTACCCAGAGCAATGCCTGTGCGCGGGCTAGGATGTCTTTTTTTTCAATCGCAAAGCTGGTAAATTAACCAATAAGAATTTAGCATTTCACTGCAATAGCCAATAATAACTTAGCATTGCTGAAGTTCGTCGAGGAATACCTGAGGGATACACTTGGTAGAATAGAGCTGCAAGAATAATAATGAATTTGAGGTACAATACACCTGGTATAGAAGCAATAAACGCTCTAGGGTGGGAGCCTCTTGAAACTCGACAAGCCAAATCTAAAGTTAAACAAATGTACAAAGTTCTAAATGATTTGGCCACAAGTTCACTCGCTACTCTCTTTGTACACAAAAGAAACATAACAGAATATGATCTTAGGGGCTCCTCTACCTCGCTGCAACTACCTTTGCCAAAAACTGAAAACCTTAAGAAAAGCTTCTGTTGTGATGAAGCTAAATTGTGGAACTCATCACCTGCAGAGATGCGTGATTCAGAATTTTCAGATACATTACCAACATTCATAAATGCAATTTTACCTACCTACCTACCTACCTATACCTCTCGTGGCCATAGAGGGTCTCGCAGGCGACCTCGTACCCTCCCAGTGTTTTTTAGGGAACAAGGGGGTGATAAGGCATAATAAACACAGAAAATTAGCCAGATGGTGAAATCCTTTTTATAATAATAGAAAACTTTTCAAGTGAAAACGGGAACGCATATCCCCCCCCCTTCTCCTTTGTCTCTCCTTGAAAACTTTTCAAGTGAAAACCTTCTGATGGGAAACCTCTGATGGGAACGGAGAAAATGAAGTAGCTAAATATGGCAAAGAGAGTAATATAACTTGTAATATAACCGGAAGGAACACTCTCTCCAGTTTATATATAGCTCAGTGCTCAAGATTCGGAAGACGAGCTGACCACGAAATTGATACGACAAGTGACGTTGGTAAACCGACGTAATATCCGCAATTATATGAAATGGCGGGCTCATTTCTTGTGTGATAAACATTGCGAAGTAAACAAAACCTTGTCAACAATGGAGAGAAATCAAGTTTTTCTTTAGAACGACTGCTGTTGTGTTAAAATGGACAACGTTAGCCGAAATAGCTGTACAATGTTATGACGAAGTAGCCATAGTCCTTCGGGGAGAGAATAATCTATGGAAACAAGGCTTTATTTAGGCGTCAATTCAACGCGTTTCGATTCCAAGCGCCAAAAACCCTTGGAGGTCAAGTTCGCCAATGGCAGATATTATTAACGTCGGAGATTTTGAATACAGGCGAAAAGATTTAATAGGTCATGGAGCTTTTGCTGTCGTATTTAAAGGAAGAAACCGCCAAGTAAGTTAGAACGCATATTTTTAAAACGTCTTCGGTCTTCCTGCTAAAAACATTAGATCATATCGTAATATATGTATATTTTCGTTTGCTCTCTTTCAATGTATTTTCGCCTTGTCATTGGCAAGTTTTTAGCGCTAAATCCCGTACAGAATGTTTTAAAACAACCGAAACCAGCCATAATGATAAATTTTGCTATAAATAATCGCGTAGGAAAAAAATATACAAAAAGGTTTCTTTGGACAAGAACAAACCAATTTACGTAATCACGTAAAATACTATATATATGTCTTTCATTGGCACTTAATCAAATCTGGACCATTCTAAATTATTTTTATATTCTAACGTTAATCTGTTATGCTATGGTATATCATTCAAAATTGGCTTAAATCCACCCCCCTTCCCCCCAAAAAAATATATTGTGCACTGCATGTTAAAATGCTCAAAATTTTGTTCATTTTTGCAGAGACGTGATCAGTCTGTTGCTATTAAGGTTATCACAAAGAAGAACCTCTCGAAAGCACAAAATCTGTTGACAAAAGAAATTCATATATTGAAGGTCAGATGATGTTTTTCCAGTCAATGTTCAATAATAACAGCTGATACTATGGATAATAGAGTAATATCATGCATTGATTGTATCAACATGCATTGAATTTTTAATCATCTCTAAATTAAATTTCATTGGCATATTTGCATGCAACACAGCATGGTTTGGCGTGCTCTATTATTGAAAGTCAAGCCTCAATATCATCACTGGTCATTGGCCAGAAGTGCAGTCGGGATTTTTTTACTCAAAGAAAGTACATGTCCATGTATATTGAGTTAAATGTTCCCTGACCTGATTGGATTTCTCCATTTTTGGCCGCCAAAGATTTATGCCAGGAAAATTACAACTTTAGAAAACCCACCAAAAGCACAAAATTTCTTTAACACACACAGTCCGCCAGCCTGCCAATCTGCCATCTTTTAATTTTATTACGCCAAAAACTCCTTTGTGCTACGCCAAGTTGGCTAATCCAATCAGGTTCCCTGATTTTCATTTGCATATTTATGTTGATTGTTCAACTGATGCCCCTGATTATACAGGGTGTCCCAAAAAAACAAAACCTATCTAAATTAATTATGTATTCATGCAATGAAGTTCGATGACCTTGACATTGAGACTCGATTTGTAAATGTTCTAATTTATGCATAAACATGTACACGCCAATGCTAAGTTGCATATTGCACCCTAATGAGCCCTAGTTTATTATTTTACTCTATGAAATATTGAAATGCCAGACAATTTTACTTGTCAAGGGGAGAACACTCAGGCGCTCAATGAGTTAAATTACCATATACATATTATAATAATATTGGACTCAGAGCTAAAATTTTACTCTGTGCCCTGTAAAATACCACAAGCAGCCCTAATATGTTAGACTCTTTCTAACTCTATGAGAGCTCTATTTCTATTAGCAGGAATATTTTATGAGAAGTGTACGTGTACATAATAAGTGAAGAAAATTTTTAATTGTGTGTAATGTGTATAGAACATTGTACAGTATTGTTGTTTGAGGACTGGCTACTTAATAGATCCAGTACAGTGGGCGTCAACTCTTTTTGCTGCGTTTTTAGGAACTTAAACATGAAAGTGTTGTCTGCTTGTATGATTGTAAGGTAAAGACGTCTGTAGTTTACTCATAACACAGCTGCAGGGCCCTTTCATGAGGGAGGCAAAGGTGCCCTTTTTTATTTCAGGGAAATATTTGCAGTTGATTTGACCTGCTGAAAATTGCCCCACTACAAATATCTGCCCCCTCCCCTTGCCCTCATGTCCAGTGGTATAAATTCACTTTTTCCAGTGGGGGGGGGCAAAGCCTCCTAAACTTCCAACAAAACTTTCAAATTTCCAACAACCCCCCCCCCCACTGCATTGAAAAGACTATTTTTAGCTTTTAGGTCAAGATTTCCAAAATTTCCCCCCCCCCCTCCTGCCCCACCAAGATTTCCACCACTGCTCATGTCTTTCCAGCATCCCTGGCTGTTTTATATAAAATAATTTGCTGAACAGCGATGAATTGTTTTTTTCTTCATTTTTCAGGAGACTTCCACTCACGTCAATCTGGTTATGGAGGTAAATTACTAAATGCATTTGTCTATGTATTGTATGGATAGATTACCTTACTTCTTGTTCAATGCGTAAATTTAAATGAAGTGAAAAATAATCTTTGTTCAGTAATCCTTGCAAATTTTTCAAAAGTTTCTTGAAAACTTTAAGTGCTATTATGCAAGGCCCGTTTCATATGCCGTACTTCACATGTGCCGAACACATTAAAGACAATAGGTAATGAGCTGAAATGCCTCATTATCTATTTGGCACATATTATGGCTCTATTTGCCACATTATCTATTTGGCACGTATCTATTTGGCACTGAATTGCCTCATATTATCTATTAGGCATTTGGCACCCCCGCAAATTACATGTATTTTGATTTGATAGTTTCATATTTGATTATTCTTACTACTAAATTTGTAAAATTACCAATATTATGGTCTCAGATCTCGCCATGCAGGCCTAGAAAACAAATTTTGTTAAACTTTTCCCTTGGCCTTTCCGGGCATTGCCACCACGCCCCAGCCAAAGCAAGCAGCAGCACCCCCCCCCAGATATTTATCCACCCCTCCCCCCAAACGAAAATATGAAAATCCGTCTCTGATATTCGGCACATGTGAAGTATGACGTATGAAACAGGCCTCAATCTTCACACACACGTCAGATGATGTGTTTGGTATGCACACAGTGTGAAATAAAATTTCACTAATTTTAAAATATGCACTTTGTTTTATTATATATAGTACTGCAATGGAGGTGATTTGGCTGACTATTTGCATGGTGAGTTTTGTTTTTAAGGTCAATTGGCATACAACCATGTACGGGGTTATGGCCTGCGAAACACTATTTTATGCATTTTAGACATGTTTTCTGATGATCTTAAAGAAACAGATTTGCTATATTTTCTCATAGATGAAAACATTAAGAGGTTACACCCCCCCCCCCCAGTTTTTCCTCAGTTTTGATGGAATTACAAAATTGATCCTGAAGAAAAATAGAGGGGGTTCAGACTCCCCCACCCCCCTGGACAGTTACCTCTGACCATATATTCCTAAAAGTGCCTATGTCATGATTTGGGATTTTAAATTTTTTTTTTATCTTTGGTGCATTTTATGAAGAAATGCAATATATCTTGATAAGAAAATATACCATCTTCATAGGATTATCAGCCCTCAAAGTTACTGGATATGACATCAAATCGGGAATTTTATACGCTAGAAACAAAAGAAATCTAATTTGCCATTCCCGGTTTGATGTCATATCCGGTAACTTTGAGGCCCGATAATCCTGTGAAGATGGAATATTTTCTTTTAAAGATATATTGCATTTCTTCATAAAATATACCAATGATTACAAATAATAAATTATACAAATCATGACATAGGCACTTTAAGCACATTCGTTTGCAACTTTGCATACCATAGTATTGTTGCTATTGAACTAAGCATGAACAGTGATTGGAAACAATTAAACAAAATTTTGTTTTCAGCAAAAGGGACATTGAGTGAAGATACCATCTGCCTTTTCTTAAAGCAAATTGGTAAGACGAAAAATAACCTAAATTCAGTATTGTAAACTTCTGATTATTACTGAGTTTTAAAAGGATTAAACTGAATTAGATGAGCCAATTTCCAGTCAAGTCACTGGAACTAACAGCGTCTCAAAACAACGTGAAATTTTCGGTATATATGTTAGACTAAATTGAGCATGAAATTTTCAATTCTGGGACCATTTTTACCAATGCGCTGATGGAAAATGGACCATTTACATTATAGACTAAATTTTGATCTAGACAAAAATTTCATCACAGCTTGAAAGAGCATCACAAAATTAGTAATATTCCAAAGTTTCGTTGCGAAATGTTGTAAAATGCGGATAATATAGCCTTGCGCAGTTTGCCGTTTTTCAGTCATTTTGTATTACGCACGGGAAATTGACAGCCCAATCGGGTGTTGGGGTATCAATTTCCCGTTTGTATTACAAAATGACTGAAAATTGCAAATTTCGCAAGGCTATATTATCCGCATTTTACAACATTTCGCAACGAAACTTTGGAATATTACTAATTTTGTGATGCTCTTTCAAGCTGTGATGAAATTTTTGTCTAGATCAAAATTTGGTCTATAATGCAAATGGTCCATTTTCCATCAGCGCATTGGTAAAAATGGTCCCAGAATTGAAAATGTCTCGGGTCGGAGAATGCTTGTTGTCTGAAGGATTTTCAGGCCAATACAAAGCAGCTGTAGTACATGTTTATATCGTACGTTTCCTCAGATATTTGGCGTACGGCAAAGCAATTTCGGCCCACAATCGTAGGCGTGTACGTAAGCAAATGCATGTCTTGCGCAGATTATTTACATTGGATATACGCTGACGTCACTGCATGTTGAGCATAACAAATATTATTTATTTAATTAACAGAATTCATGATTTCTGATTGGCTAACAACCAACTGTGAAATCGTCATACCAACTCAATAGCTGACCAAATGTGGAATTTTGACATAATATTCACCGGAGTGACGTCATAACGTTGATATGAAAAAATAGTATTAAACGGTATGACGTCATGCCAATGATGATTGCCAATGTAGTGAGGAATTGTGTCACAACACAAATGCCTTCGGTTGATAACACAAACTTCGGCTTCGGTTCATCGCTTATATAGAGAATAACACATGGTGCGTGGAAATACCATATTTATTTCGAGTGTTGAACAATAAAACAATAAAACATCCGTGGCAATGCATTTTACAACATGTTCTCGGATCGGTCAAACATATTTCCTACGCGCTTTTTGCTTGGCTTGCAAAAATGATATTTTCACACGTAAAAATATCGTATTTTTTACGTGTGTTTAAATACGATTTTTCTCAGTGGCCATAACAACACTTATGTTTATATAATAAATATATATATATTCCTTCCTATTTCAAATGCCCTCTTATGTTACCATGTAATTTGAAGGATTAAAAAACATGTTCAGAATTCATTTTTGGATGAAACAATGCGTTAAGTATTATTAAGAGTTAGTTCAGTTCAGTGAAAAATACTGCAGTTCTTACGTCGCATTTTTAACTGTAATTCCTTGTCCTGTAGCTTCGGCAATGAAAATTCTGCAATCAAAAGGCATTGTTCATAGAGATCTTAAACCTCAAAATATTCTACTCAGTCACTCAGGGGTTTCACATCCCAAACCAGCAGATATCAAAATTAAAATTGGTAAGTGCAATATTAACGAATGGTTATAACATACTAGATCTAAAACACTTCGGTTGAAATTTCTCTGGTTATCCTACACGGCTAAAAACGCACAGGTTGTTGCAAGTTGTTATCGACAGGCGTGAACAATGTTGTGCGGCCAACTATGAACAAGTTGGCAACCATGTTGTTCCAAGTTGTTGCAGTTGAACAATGCTGTAACAACATAGTGACAGTACTGTTCATAGTGGACCGCACAACCTTGTTCGCGCCTGTCGATATCAACTTGCAACAAGTTGTGGATTTTCTCAATTTTTACACGTGTAGTAAATCCTAGCTCTAACCAACTGAGCTACAGAGAGACAGTTGTTGAGCTACATCAATTGTCTCTTTGCTCTCTCCTCCGCAGAGTCGATCGGAATAGGCTTACATGAAGTTTCGATTGGCGAGATGCGCGCTTACATGAAGTTTCATCGGGGGAGGGATGCGCGCGGGGAGCGGCGGGAAGGCGCGTTCCTCCCCCAATCGAAACCTCATGTAAGATTCATGTAAGCCTATTCCAATCGCCTCTGCGCAGAAGAGAGGTCTCTTTGTAGCTCGTTAGAACAATTTCACATTGAACTTTGCAGCTGACTTTGGTTTTGCACGGTTTCTGCATGGTGAAATGATGGCTGCGACCTTGTGTGGATCTCCTATGTATATGGTACGTGAATTTTGCTCATTTGAACTTCTATAATTGTAGTCGCGGATACGGACGGACGGATGGCGGACTGACAGACGGATGGCGAACGGACGAACGATTTACGTTTCGTTAAACGTCATTTATAAGTCATATCTGCGTTTTATCCAAAAGGATAAAACGCAGATATGACTTATAAAGGCATGAAAAGTGTTTTTTAACCATATCCGCGTTTTCAGAAGATTAGTAACGCAGTGATGCTAAATATTAGCGCAAAAAACTTAAATATTCATTTTGATAATTTTCTGGCTCAAGGCACCGGAAGTGATAATGTCAAAAGAATATGACGCAAAAGCTGATCTCTGGAGTATTGGAACTATTATTTATCAATGTCTTACTGGACGTGCACCATTTCTGGTTAGTAATGTTTTCCATTAATGAAATTTAAAGTTTGAAAATTCTCAGAACTTGACCAATGACAGACACTATTATTGGGGACCCCCCCCC
>CACRXK020000903.1:5955-64674 GCA_902702795.2 Paramuricea clavata
TTTTTTTTTAAAAAAAAAAAAAAAAAATTCATATTAATAGAACACATTGGTATTGAAGGAATTAGATACTGTTCCGAAATATCACTTACTCGAACCGTCCTGACCGCGTAGCTCAGTTGGAAGAGCATTGGGCTAGTATTCCAAAGGTCGTAGGTTCGAATCCCACCGTGGCCGGGCATATTTTTCAAGCTCGCCCGGTGTGGATATGCACTCAGAGTAACATCGCAAACATAATACGCTAATAATTAGCTCATTATTACTTTTAGTTTAAAATTTTCCTTACTTTATAATTGTATTTGTAAATATTCCTACATTCTTTCGACATTACATGATTACCTTACTGTATAAAACAATTGTAAAAATATTATAGACCTAGGGGCCTTTGACCAAAAACCCTTAAACCCTGAAAGGGTTTCATGAAGGCTTCTAGCCGTCGTATTGTATACTTTGAAGATTGTAAACATTAACTTTTCCATATGGGCAAATGAAATTATTTACGGACTGGGTTGGTGGAGACATATTGCAGTTCCGGCTCAGCTTTTTTTATCAATCGCCAACGAAGAATCTGCATCCCATTTGGCAGAAGACTCTAATACAGTCATTGTCTATAAGCTATGTGCAGTTTGTTGACAATTTGACATGAATATTAATTTTGAATGATCTGTGCCAGTGTAGGTAGTGCCAACGAAGAATCTGCATCCCATTTGGCAGAAAACTCTGACACAGTCATTGTCTATAAGCTATGTGCAGTTTGTTGATAATTTGACATGAATATTAATTTTGAATGATCTGTGCCAGTGTAGGTAGTGCCAACGAAGGGCCTTTGCTCGAAATGTCAAAGTTCTCCTTGTATTTTTCAGGTAGTTGTATCCCTATCAATCCAAAGCTTTCTCATGAATATTAGTGCCTGGACCAACCCAAAATAAGTACCAATTTAACAATTTATTTTAACCTTCCTACTGTTTTTCTCGTATTTTCTGAAACACTGCATCGTATGGTTTAATTTCGTTTCTTCCTATTCAACATTTTTCTTAGGTCCCTTTTCCTTTAACAAGTACCAATTTTTTAACCAAACTATGACCAATTATAGTCATGTGTCATATAGCCAACCAGTCATGTGTCATAGACAAAATGATTTTTTTCTAGAACTACACTTACATTCTTCATACTGCCCACATATGTATGGCAGGTCAATCTGGTCCGCTACTTGACGGTAAAGCTAAGATAAAAAGATTCGGCAACTATTAACACCAACTATGCTTAGTGCTGGGATTAACTAAACTACTGTGGATAAATTAATAATCAAGCATGTACTTTATATGGGATAACGTTGGTAAGAGATGAAGTCAATCAATTACACAGAATAAATTTTATTTAAAACATACCCTTGTAGCTTCTTGCAACGTTCTCTCTTTTTCATATTTATCTGTTGCTTTTTTTGCTGTATCCAGCAATTCATTTGCCTTTAAAAATACAAATAGTAATTTTAACAGTGCAAGACCTATTCATACATATCTAGATAGTGTACCGATTACCGAACACAAATAACACAGGTTTAATTGCTTTGTGTATAATAGTGCATAAATCACAACCTTGAAAATATCTTGCCAACGCCTTTGCATAATCTCACATAACATTTCGGAAAAATTACGAGTGTTGTTGTTATAAGTCGTGTTGACAACTCGGAGTGGTAATGGGTAGTAATATTCCATCAAAGAATATGGTATATATGTGTTTCAAATCAACAATAGTTCATGTCATCCTTCTTGCAATGGTAAATTACAATGTGGTTTTGATGCTGAGATGATATCTTTCTAATATGTCGGCTTTATGTTTCACACCAAGGATTGCTTTATGAAGAATCAAATCGATAAATTGCAAGAAAATTGCTTTTGCTTTTCATACAAGATTAAAGCCTTTTCTGTTGAATGCTCGCTGCGATAAAAGTTCGCTAAACAAACCACATCACTCGAGCAGAATTTGGAGTAAATTGGAAGAATAACGAAGAAGAAGAAAAAAGATAATTTAACTTTATTTGGTAATTTGCAATGCGGAAACCACACATGCAGTGCAAAAGAATCAGAACCCGAACAAAAGGCTACGCGCATGTTTAAGATGTGAATTATTTGTGAATTTAAAGTTTTTGAGACTGTAAATTATGGACTTTATTTCAATGTCATCTTCTGACAGAATATGTTGTGATTACTGGCCTCACCTTGGTACAAACAGCATCGTCTGTTGTATAAATGGTTGGACATAGATCTCTCAATTGATTACTGATGGTATCTGTTGTTGCATTGTCATCCAGGAAACACGTCATTAGTGACGCAATAAGTTGGTTGCACGCCTACAATTCAAGCAAGGAATTAGAAAGTTTGAAGCCTTGGGTAAAACCAGAGGTAAAACACTGTTATAGAAACATGTAAAAATTCCGATGTTTTCTCGAATGTTTCCAGTTTATTAAACCCAGGGCACATTGTTGCGGAAACAAATTTTGCTTCCCGGAATCACCCAGGAACTCAGGAAGCTTCCCGGAATCACACAGGAAGCTTCCGGAATCACACAGGAACTCAGGAAGTTTCCCGGAATCACACAGGAACTCAGGAAGCTTCCCGGAATCACCCAGGAACTCGGGAAACTTCCTGGAATCACCCAGGAACTCAGGAAGCTTCTCGGATTCACCCAGGAAGCAAACATTTTTCCAAACAAATTGGGAAATATTCTGGGAAAGATGCACAAGAAGCAATGTTTCAAGAAATGTTTTCGCTAGGACAGACGAAGAAACAATGCGATATTCCGGGTCGTACGACAACCATACATAACACACTTACCACATTGCCTGCGATCACAAAGTCACGGAATTTTAGAAAGCTCAGGCGGTCACGTGATTCCTGTATTCAAGAAAAGTATCCAGTTACCTAACAGTTAAATTCCTATTTCACGTTACTATATGATGGCTTAATAAACATAGCGTTCGGATTGGTTTTCAGATCTAATCCCATACGTTCATCTGTACATATAATTAGTTTGTCACGTGATCAGTTTTATGTGGAGTGTGAAAGACGCATGCATGCCAATAGTTCCAATTACTCATATTATTCCAATTACTCATATTATTCCAATTACTCATATTATATTTAAGGGTCTTTACCATCAAAAAGTGTATCTGAAGTTTACTATCTAAAATTCAATCATTTTATTATACACCAAGTGACAAAGTTCATGTATGCTTGCGTCTCATTGAACGAGAAGGTATCACATGCAAATCAAGAAATTCGACTCTCCCCTGGGTTTTTTAGACGCTCGACTAAGGTCTCGGGTCCACAAAACATACATGTACTGTACTGTTTCCCTCGGTGAATAAGTATTAAATGTTTTACTTGCCTGTGACAACCGTTCTACCACAAGATGAAATTCATTATCATCAAGGATCTGCCATAATGACAATACCTCACGACTACGTCTGATCAAATGTCGTAGTGAATTTACGGTGTCTGCCTCGGAATTACCGGGACCTGGAGCAGTTAAAAGACAGGTGTTACAGTCAACAGAAATGCCAAAGGTAGGGCAGTAGCCCCTAGATAAATCACGTAGAAACTGTGAAAACAAGACCCATAAAAACTTTGATCCCGGATTGTGAAATTTGAACCAGGATTGTGAAATTTGATCCCGGATGGTGAAACAAGACCCATACAGGCGTATTTTGCGGGGGGATTTCCCCCCCAAAAAATCCCGAATTCCTCCCCCAAATCTGAAAATAGCTAAATTCTGGGGGGAGCATTTCCGCCCAAAATGGAATATGAATATCATCATTAATATTAAACTGGTAAGTGGTAAGGAATATAACCTTGAGTATAAAAATGGTAATCACTTAGAGGCGCAGTTGGTGAACCCAGACATCATTTCTATCCCCTCACTTGGAAATAAGTGAGCGTAGGAAATGATGTCTGGGTTTGTGACCATAGGAGAGGGAATCCCCCCACCAAAAAAACCCCTGAAATTTGGGGGGAGCTCCCACCCAAGTTGTAGTTTAGCACAGTTAGCAACCTTCTTCAATGCATCTGGCGGTTAAGAAACACAAAATAATAGTTAAATATTGTCAATTTAAATACAATTATCATCGATACTGTAAAATTAACGCCATGTTTATACAGCAATATAAGCAAAACTTACTGAACTTCAGACATCATTCTCAATTTGGCGTAACATCTAAAATCTCTTCACTTTAATTTTACAGATAAAGTACTAAACATACTGTACTTTTTAAGTTTGTTTGCCACTTGACAAACGTATCAAAAATTTAAAAAATTTAAAATAGTGCATATTAACCAAGTGCGAGTGTTATACGCAAAAAACCCACATTTTCCTCTTAAATTGTAAGGCAATCTCATTATCCATTAATTTTGTCTTGTTCTTATCAAATCCTACACTAAGTTTACAAGACATTCTTATTTGGAATTTTGTTTAATAAGGTTATATATATAGTTATAATAAGAAATAGGTATCCACTGCAAACATTTGCTTCAAATTTTTAAAAGACCCACCCAGTTGACTGGTCTGTAGTGGAGTACCAGGACGTCGTTGTATATGAGACCCAAGAGGTGAACGAACTCCAGCGAAATGAGTCATGTTAGTGTCAAGCCACTTCTCAAGATTTTGAAGTTGTTCAACAAACCAACCAATTTGTTCACTTGTTAAACGACTGTAAATCTAAAAGAATGGAACACAGTAGTTATACCATGAACAGTATCTTGACAATCTGGAAACCATAGTAATTCCTGAATGTCCCACACATGAATCGATCCCAGCGCATTGAACTGCACTGAACTACTGGGATACACTCGTGTGTATATATATACTCAACGCGGGATATCAAACCTAAATATACACATATTACGTGATTGCGCGGGAGGTATAGCTATTTGTCCTACGCAGCGTAAAATTGTGATGTCTAAATACAGTAGAATTATTTTCTGGAAAAATTCTTTCTAAATGTTCCGAACAGTAATCAAACTCAAGGTCTCCTCTGGCCTAAGGTCCGATTGAGATGTTCAGATATGTTTCATGTATACTTTTCAGGTGGGATCTGAACAGGGTTGGATCCAGCATTCCAGCAAGATCTGGTAGGGGGTTGCTCATCGAGAATCAGACATGGTTCTGAGTGCGACCGTTGACAAAGTGCGTAATCACTAGTCACAGGCGCTAATCTGTAATGTTGCTTGACAATTTCACAAACATTTTATAATCTCTATTTCATTTTTGATTTTGTAATTGCTATCCCAAACACATGCAAACAAAGCATTGGTACCCCTTACCCCCTCCCCCCACTTGCCAAATCTAGGAGAGATGCACACCTGCACCCCCATTAAATCCATCCCTGGATCTGAAACCATTCTTATTGATTGTAATAATAGAAAAACATTGACGCGCACAGTTCATAATGACCCGCGCGCTGACTAGAAACAAAATAATTTGTACACCTAACCGAGGGCACTCAACAATAACCGGCTTAATTAAGCGTTCGTTGTACCGCTAAAAGTAACAGCGAGCTATACAAAATAGTATGACTTCCAGCCTTACTCAACAGAACCAAAGTTATATTTTCCAATGGAAAATACACCCAACACCTATCAAAACTTTCCATAACTTTCAAAAATACGCGTACACAAGCTGTGTTATTAAAACACACTGTTATTAACGACTGGGAGAAATCTATAGTCAAAGTGAAAAACCGGAATTTTTTATGTGTAGGAAAGCCACTTACCCAATTGTTCGGAGGCTCAGGTAAAACACGGTACTCTTGTGTTACTAATCTTTTATCCCACAATGGTCTGGAAAATCACAACAAAACATATAGAGTGCAAAACCATCCTGTACGTAAATGTCAACTGAAGTTCTAGCCACGAACTAGTCTCCTTCGCAGACGTTTTTATTGCTACATTCCATTCCCTTTGTTTCAGGCGCCAATCATATTGCAGTGATTCATAAAGCAAAAGCCAATCAAAATCATTCTTTTATTAATTCGTGCATTTCTGCATATTAATATAGAATAATTTCACTTCCCGCAATTTAGAAGGTTTGCTGTGATTGGTCGATTCGAGGGAATGGAATGTACAGCTCAGTTCAGTTCAGTTCAGTTCAGAACAGCAGACGTTCGTTAGCGAGGGTTGGAGCAATAAGAACGTCTGCGAAGGGACTAGTCACGAACATATACTTGTGAAAAGATGGCATCTGGTGAACAACCATGCAATTCCGGATATACTAAGATACTTTCGGGAATAATATGCCAGAAATCCCATTTTCTAATAAAATTTAGAATATTTGTAAAAAGGTTAGAAGATACTTTCAATTCAAGTTTTGGGCCTATAAAGGCATGGTAATATACGAGTAAATCTAGACTTCATAATAAAACAAATACTCAATGAGGTCAAGTCTGAAAACCGAGTTACTGCAACCCGAGTGTAGACGAACACAGATATCTTAGATTGTACGCTAGCTAATTTCTGTTGAGCAGATGAGGAACCTGCAGGTTTCATGCATGTCATTGAAAAAGAAAGAACGTTTTAAACTACACTAACATAATTTATAGTGAAATGCCTACCCTAATATTCTTGACAAGTAAAGATATAATCCAGCCAGTCTTCCTGACTTGAGAGTTTCAGCTTGAACAACACTAGATCCCACGGCAGATGGATAGGGAGTGGATTGTAATGGAGGATTTTGAACAGAGCTGAAGGTAAAAGTATACAGTTAGGTCTAATCATTACAAACCATAGACAGATTTTCTGGTGGTGGAGGTCCACCCCACTTAGAGAAATTGCCCCCTCAACTGTGCCCCCAGGCCCCTGCTGCAGCTTGTTCGGCAGTGCTATGCACCCCATCGCTCAATCCTCCCTAAATTTTCGGCACCCCCTCTCCCCCTCCCCGAACAAAATCTGAAAATCCGTCCATGTTACAAACTGTAAAATAATATAGCATATTTCATGATTGACTCGGTTTTCTTTGATGTACCGCGGGCTGTATATAGCATAATGCCCTTGAATACCATAAAGCCCTAATTAGTCAAGAAATAAGGGAGAAAACTAGAAAAATACTTGTCGAAATCGAAAAAAAAGAATAAAACTTTGTTAGAAAACCTCTTCAATCATGAAATAAGTCAGTTAAATACCTCGAATGTCGGGCTTTATGCTATATAAAGCCCTCGAACGCTTCGCGTTCTCGGGGCTGTATATAGCATAAAGCCCTCCTTCTCGGTATTTAACTCTTACATATGCAAACAAAAATCCTCTTGCAACGCATAAGGGACAACTATCAACGACGATTCGTAATGCAACACATCAACATCATTCGCATGACAATGTTCTGTATTCAATGCAGCAATATTGGTATTTCTGTCAATATTGGTGTTATGACTACTCAGGTGAATATGATGCTTGTGATGTTACTCTGAGTGTATATCCATACCGGGCAAGCTTGAGAAATATGCCTGGCCACGGTTGGAATCGAACCTTGTACCTTTGGAATACTAGCCCAATACTCTACCAACTGAGCTACGTGGTCAGGTCGGGTCGAACCGTCCTGACCGCGTAGCTTAGTTGGCAGAGTATTGGGCTAGTATTCCGAAGGTCGTAGGTTCGATTCCCACCGTGGCCAGGCATATTTTTCAAGCTTGCCCGGTGTGGATATACACTCAGGGTAACATCACAAGCATCATTGTTATTTCTGTTTGAATAAAGTTATTTTTATTATTACATCTAATTCTAATTAGTATCGCTTATATAGCTGGTATTCAAACATTAGGTTAAGAGTCTTATACAACAGGTCCCTGATCTACAGCATTCAAATCCTAAGTCATATGGATAAAGAGTCAAATACGGTCCTAATAATGGAGAAACGTTTGATCAAGTCTATAGGAGGGAATGTTTTTAAACACATAAAAATAATAGCTTAAAGCATAAGTTAGAAAACATGAGGCATTTTCAGGTTTGAAATACCGCATGGCCTGTTCTTACCCCGCGTGTTGCCTGACTGCAGGTGTTGCTAGGTAACTCCCGCCATGACTCCCACCAAGAGCAGGTGTTGGTGGAATATAACTCATATCTGGTGATATTCCAGTTTCATGACCTTGGCTTGGATATGGTCGTCTCATATGTTGACCACCTTGACCTCTCATATCGCCAGGACTTTCCAGTGTCATAACAGGATAACTGACTGTTGCACTGCCATACCTGAAGAACGCTTGTGTTGCCCAGTCTGCAATCTTAATTTATAGAAAATCAAAGACAGAGAAACTTCAACAACTGAACATGAACTTGTGGTTAGAGCTCCACAACTGAACTCTGTAACTTAGTTGGTTAGAGCGCTCTACCGGAATGGCAGGAACGCAGGTTCCATTCCTGCCTGAGGGCCTATATTCCTGGATAGGTCTAAAATAATGTATAAAATTTACACTCGTAATTTTCATCTACAAAACCCTTCAACATTTTCCTTCAGTGAGATCCCAAAATCCTCACATTTAGCTTATAATTTTGTTTTGAATGTTTTAACATTCATTCAAAAACTCATTAATAATTCATGAAGAAAATTCAAAAGAAATGAATGTTTAATTAATGTTTGTAAATCGGATAATGATTTGTCCTGATTTACATAAACTTCAGCTTTGATTTTCTCAGCTTAGACAATGTTTATTTTTAAAATTACTTTGCCAATGAACTCACAAGATGGGTCGTTTTTTAAGTACATTAAAACATTCGCATCCGATCTTTATCTGATACACGAACTCTTGCCTTCGGCTCAAGTTTGTATATCAGATAAACTGATAAAGATCGGATGCTCATGTTTTAACTAGTACTTCTAACATTAAACTACCTGAAGAATACAAAAACAACTTCGAAAGTCTCGAGCGAATGCACTTCGTCTGAAAGCTAGTAGGGCATTAGCTCGAAAGGTCAAAGTTCGTTTTGTATTTTTTCAGGCAATTTCTAGGTCTAGCCGGATTACCCAATGATTACCCACCTCAAGATCTGTGGTCGAACAAGCTAGAACAAGAGCTGTTGCGCATGCATGATCAACCTGAAATAAAATATAGATATAGAATTGGTTCACTGCAGTTTATAGAATGTATTTGACACACAGCAGACAACATCAGCTTACGCTTACTAACCTGCAATAACCTAAAGAATCCCTGAACTGCTTCAGAATCTGGACCATTGTTAGCCAGTAGTAGCTGTTTTAGTTGTTCAAATGGACGGATGGTGTTAAACAAGTAAGAGCCCTGAGAGATGATAATAATATCAAAGTGGATACTAAAATACGATATTTTAATTGGTAATACTCTCTGAATGATGGCAAAATTCTTGCAAGTTAGAGGTATAGGTGTTCTTTTTCAGGCAACTCTTACTCTAGGGTTAGGGTACCCTGGGTGCCAGAGGTTCTCAGGCTGTTAAAGGATTTTTGAGAAGAAAAGGAAAGATCAGAACAGGAACCCTAGCTAGGAACCTCTCTCAAGCCTCTGGAACCAGGGTAGGGTTAGGGTGATTAGAAAAAAATTAGGTTAACTGGATTTTTTAAACCATAACATAAGTTAGTGGTATAGACCGTGTGTGTTTGTCAGGTTATAGGGAAGTAAGAATAGAAAATCAGTCAAAGGTAAACTAGTAATCGAAGCAGTTATTACTTAATAGATACAGCAACACTGAGTTTAGCTGTGACCAAGTGCGCCCCTCCCCCCCAAAAAATTCTGAAAGCCTTTGAATTACAGGTGAATAACTGTGTAACAATGCTGTAA
Organism: Paramuricea clavata; assembly: GCA_902702795.2. Taxonomy (NCBI): domain Eukaryota; kingdom Metazoa; phylum Cnidaria; class Anthozoa; order Malacalcyonacea; family Plexauridae; genus Paramuricea; species Paramuricea clavata. The sequence goes on from CACRXK020000903.1 coordinate 15,743, forward strand.
CCAAAATTTTCAGCAATGAAAGCATTGTTAAGGTACTACTTTTACACGTGCAATTTTTGCTGCGATTTTAGGTGCGGTTTTTGTCTTCTGATAGATGTGAACGAGTGGATGAGCTATGGATGTTCAGATGAGGGCACATATATCCCAAGCATTCATAACTCTAGAATATACTCGTTCACATCATCAGAAGAAGAAATCGCACTAGAAATCGCAGCAAAAATTGCACTTGTAAACGAACCTTAGGAATTGAATGACCTTTAAGACAAAAAAGTTTAAAGAACTATTAGTTCTTTAAACTATCATTGACATTTTACACTTACAACATATCTAAATAGATATTTGAGAGTGACGTTCCATATAAATGTCCAGAAAATAAAGTCACAACTCTGGTGTTAGGATTGTGGTTGCCGTTAGGGGGGATAAGGGTTAGTTTGAGGTCAAGAAAATGTTGTATATTAAATGTGATTGCAAATATTGAAAGTGAAATTAACTAAAGACCAAATCATAAAAACACAAGGCAGCATATCTATGCATCGCAACGACAATCGCTAAGTATTCCGAAATATAATCTAGCATAAAAATCTACAGGAGTTCTTATTAAAAATCAAGCAGTATCTATAATGACAGGACATGCATTTACCTGCGCACTTAGTACGACAAATTTCCTTGAAGGCAGTGCATGCTGGGTAACAACTGCAGGCGGATCAGGCCACATAGCGGGGACTGGAGAGGGTAGTACTGGATATGTTGATTCAGGAACCTCATGCAATGCCCATGTCCTCCCCTCCAGAGGAATGTTCACGGATGATTCTTGTAAAGTTTTTTGAAAAGGAAATATATCGGGACTGATGCTCCATAAAACATCATTCTCTTCATTGGGTGACGAACATAATAAAACAATGCCTAGAAAATAGAATCGTGGATGAGATTAGGAAAAATTCATTTTGAAGGCTGCATTCCATTTCATCTTAAGGTGAAGACACCTGTTAATACTGATAGTCCTTACTAATAATGGAGCTTTTGGTATAAATAAAGATATAATAATCTAGAAAATGTACTTTGTGTTGAATAAAATTATAGTGATATTATGCTCCAAGCTGGCATCTTATCTTGGGAACATCGAGAACAATAACTTACTGGAGAAACGTATTGTCATTTTAAAATCATGATCTCCAAATATTGGATGTCAAACGTACTGTACTAGTATACTACGGTAGCTGTTAAAAAATAGACAACTAACTGTATGTACGATCTCGTCTCGTGCAGCTCAAGACCTTTGGGCCTTTGTAATACGTTCACTGCAGTTGAAAAATGCCACATGCGTAAGGTGATGTTTTTCTGGTATTACCTTGCCTGTAGTAAGCAGCATGAACCATGAACGGTCTTTCAGGACGTGCAGAAGGAGCACACCCTGGTGGCATGCGAACATGAGTTAACGATAGTTTGGAAGGACGATCTTGAAAACGTTCTGGTGTTGTAGTCATAAAGTACAGTCGTACACCTATATAGGAAAGTAAAATAGGAAAATATAATATTACTAAATTAAATATGAATAGATCTTTCCCCTTATGAGTGAAATTTTGATCTAGATATGCCTGGACAACAGCTTGGAAGCTTCACAGCTTGGAAGAGCATCACAAAATTAGTAATATTCCGAAATTTCGTTGCGAAATGATGTAAAATGCGGATAATATAGCCTTGCGAAGTTTGCCGTTTTTCAGTCATTTTGCATTACAAACGGGAAATTGATAATCAGATGATCAAACTGATTATAAATTTCCCATTTGTAATACAAAATGACTGAAAAACGGTAAACTTCGCAAGGCTATATTATCCGCACTTTACAACATTTCGCAACGAAATTTCGGAATATTACTAATTTTGTGATGCTCTTTCAAGCTGTGATGAAATTTTTGACCAGACTTGTCTAGATCAAAATTTCACTCAAAAGGGGAAAGGTCTGTTGCAAAGATGAATAGTATAGTCTAAGTAACATAACGTAGTCACGTGATACTTCATGCGATCGATTGCTGAGAAACTCCGATGGGGAGTTAGCTGAATAATAATGTAATAATGTAATGTAACAATATACCAACCAAAAAGTACTTAAAGTATCTGACATTTTATTGTGACGCTTCAACCGCCAAGTTTCTTACCTGATTGTGTAATCGCTACGAGATGAACAAGTTGAGATTCATTTGTAGGGATAGGAGCGATGTGAACAATGGGTTTAAGTCGAGTTCTGTCGATACTTCTGTTAGAAAATTTAAAGAATAAAATGCGTCATCACCAAGCAACCTATACATGTGCAATCTTTTAATTATACTAAAATGGAAACTAAACCACGCTAAGCTAAACTAGCTTTATATATACTGGATGTACACAGATTTATCAATCGCTCTCCCATGAAAACAGCTACCTGAAAAATACAAGGAGCACTTCGATTTTCGAGCGAAGGCCCTTCGTCTTATTATTGGCACTGCCTACACTGACCGTTCAAGATTCTATCAACTTTATTTATACTGGATGTACATAGATTTATCAATCCTCTCCCATACAGACCAATTGGTCATCCTTAAAGGCACAGTTCAGCCTTTTGAATGATGGTGTTTAAGGCGCATTTCAACTCTTTTAATTGAAAAAACTAACTAGGAAAATCAATTAAGCATAATTCAAGATCAGCAAACTTAATGTTTTCAACATTCTACAACATTTTTATTGTTAAAAAACATTGAGTTTACTGACCTTGAATTATGTATAATTAATTTTCCTATTTAGTTTTTTCAATTAAAAGGGCTGAAACGCGCTTTAAAAACCATCATTTAAAAGGCTGAACTGTGCCTTTAAAGGAGGAAATCGAGAGAACCTAACATGTTTAGTCTAGATTAAAATTGGATGCACTCTTTTCACATTCGAAAGTTTCACGATATCTCGGATAAACTATAACAGATATATCAAACGAAACTAATCGAAACATCGGATAAACTATAGAACTTAGTCAAACAGCAACATAATTGTGAAAATGTACTTTCCAAAACCACGCGAAAAAAGGCCTGGAATGAGATTGTGAAGTTATCTTGGGAAACGTCTACTGTGCAATTCAATAAGGAAAACTTGGGTACACTGGGAATTATTTCACACATAAAAATATCATGGAGACCTAACAAGCAATGTAAATGTTATTAATAAGTATGTAAAACATAGATTACCTTAGCATGCTAGCTGCTTTATTCACAATACTTTCTTCATAACAACACGTCACGTAAGATGTTTTTGTACCATCTTTTCCTAAATCAAAAACCTAGAATACAAATACATGATTCATGATATAAATTCAGATTGTTATACAAACCAAGATTGAACGCAGACTTTGCGAGGTTTCCCTATACTGCAGTAAGTATAGTATGTGTTAATCACATACATAACATAATCACATACATAGCTCAAATAATAATTAAAAATATTCATGCACAGGTATTCAGTAAACAAGCATGAATTAATCTTTATGGCGTTCCACTTTCATACCTGAATGGACCCTCTTTCTGTCCGACAATATAAAATATTTCTCGTATTATCAACTGCTAGTTGAACAACGGGATCTGAAATTCGAAATTCCAATTACATATTAGAGATAAACGTATTTATAATTATTTTTCAATTGTAGTTAACATATTGCCCAACGAAAACCCACTTCGTTCCCATGGTCTTTGCTGCTCAAGAGGGGATAGCCTGGGAACGAAGTTGACGAAGACCTAACCCAAGAAATAATATCGTAAAGTACTTTGGTGTTCATTCCTATCAAACGGGCAGATTCGATGTTCCTAGGTAGGGGTATTTTGCGGGGGGGGGGGGCATTCCCCCCAAAATGGAACATGAATATCATTATTAATCTGGTAAGTGGTAAGGAATATAACCTTGAGTATAGAGGTGCAGTTGGTGAACTCAGACATCATTTCTATCCCCTCACTTGGAAATAGGTGAGCGTAGGAAATGATGTCTGGGTTTGTGACTATAGGAGTGGGAATTCCCCACCCCCACCCACCCAAATAAAAAACCCCTGAAATTTAGGGGGGAGCTCCCACTCAAGTACTAAAACCTAAAATATCCCTGCTAGGGGAATGTATATAGGTGGAGGGGATCTACATTTAGTTTGAAGAGATCATTGTGTGATTCTCACCTTCACCACTGAATGAAAAACTGAGAAATGATGGAACAAGAAATGATAGAGAGCTTGCAGAATGGTTGACCTTCTTACACTTCTTTCCAAACCAGTTGCCTGTTCCCTAAAACATTGTATAAAACAGTATAAGACATCAATACTATAGTGGACAATGTATAGCCACATCCAAAGACTAGTGCTGTGCACCGGAGCCGGAGTTTTTGCCTATTTTGCCGGAGCTGGAGTTTGTTCACTCCGGCAGCACTTATTTGAGCTGCAAACTACTGTCGGACATCGGCTAAAAAACCTGAATCCATCGACGAAAAAGTAAATACTCGCATTGATACTGCGTAGGCTGGCCACAAACATAGTGCGAAATGTTCATGTGAAGTGTTATTAAAAAAATCAAAAACAAAGATAGTGCTTCCATTTTGAAATGTAAAATTTCCACTAAATTTCGAATTTTCACGAATTTGCCGGGCTGGAAATGTTCTGTCGGAGTTGGGTTTTTGGCTGGGGCCGGAGGTGAAAACCCGGAGTTTGCACAGCACTATCAAAGACCAAGCCATAAAACGAGAGTTATAGTTCGCACACACTGCAGCTTCCTGCAATAGCCTTAAAAAGCAAGACCTCCCGACCACTACTGTGAGAAAAGGAAACAGCAGGACACGTGTGCATGGTAAAACGATCGCGAATGGACAAGGTCAGTCCAAAAGTGGCCAGACATATATTCTGAGGAGTGAAGTTACCGACCATGCTCGAACATGAAAAGTCTAATAAGGATTTTAGGACTTTGATAGCCTTGCATTCTTCTTCAGGAACAAGGCATGCACATGGAATATGATAACATGCATATTTCATGTCTTTATACCTACCTGGTAATCCATTTCATATACACAGCCATCTCTTCCACAGAGGAATATTCTGCCGTTCAGTGTTCCAGTTATTCCAGACATGTAAACATTGTCAGTTTGTAAGGTAAATAAAGGTTCAGGTAGTAAGTGCATCTCCTGGTAATCGTCTTCTGGCCCTGCATCTAAAAAATACAATTACATAATACAGCAACTAAAATTAAGCGTGCAGGTGTTACTCCCCCGGCGGGATCTACGTGGTTGGGATGCTGATAAACAAATTTAATTTGGGCGCCCAAATTTGGTGCGTGCCCCAGTAATAAAAACTTTCATTATAACCTCAAGAATAACATCTCGACATTTTATGATGGGGTGTCCATGCAACGGGATTTATTTACACTCATATACTATAGGAACTACGAAGCGATGTCCTGTAAACCGTACTAGTGTAGCTTGTGTTCAAATATAAGATATAATTTAACAACTACAGTAATTTCAAGAGACTTTACCTGCATTCCTGTCACTGAAGCTGACACCAAGAAGAACAACATCGACAGGTGTAGTAAGACATAGGAGAAACTTAATATGTTCTTGAAATATTCCTGTAGGAAAATTGAATTAATGCTTTAAGATACGATCCTTATTTGCTAAAAAATGAAGCATGTTCACGCCAATGATGAAAGTAAAACAACATGTTTCTATACAGTACCTGGTTTTGGCTTCACCAGACCAGCACTTAATATCGTTTCACTTAAACCATCAAAGTAAGCCAAATCACTTCTGTAAAACAAGAAACTTATTCAAGTCAGAATTCGTTAAAATCAAATAAAACTGTCAGCGCTGAGACCTAGATTCACAGCATTTAGGAGTTTTATAACGAAAGAGGGACGCTGTATTTTTGGACATATTTTCCTTGACTATAGTTTTCCTTGTTTGTACGAGAAGTACTGTATGGCTGGCTTGAAAACGAGAGCAGAGTAGGCACCAATCATTTGTTTGAAGAGCAGAGATATTAAGCTTCAAACTATCTTTACCAGCAACAAACACACATTGTCGGAATAATACAAAGTAAAATCCAAGGGCGGATTTTCATTTTACTTAAAAGGAGGGGTGGGAAAATTTCTAGTGGGGTGCAAATGGCACCACTGAGCGAGCTTCGGCAGGGGTTAGGCGTTAGGGTTAAATACTTTCACACAAAATAGGAGGGGTGAAGCGAAATTTTGGTGGGGTTGAACACTTTATAAGAGGGGTTAGAGAGATTCTAGGGGGTAAAATCATAACGTTTTCTTCACATTTTACATGACGGCCACAGTAACTGAGGGAGAAGGAAAGTAATTTCTCCAACTTTTTGCCAAACATCTCCCGTATTTATACAATCACACTGTATATAGCCACACTACTAATACACAATACAGTTGAAAATCTGTTTAGCGGATACCTCCGTGATCCCGACGATCAGTCCACCTAACCAGGTGTGTATTTGATAGGTGTTTTGATAAAAGTATTTCATTAACATTGGGACCAAAGATATGTGTTCACTAAGGAGGAATGTCAACTCAAGAGTGCGTCAAAACTCAAGTGTCCGTCAAACTCACCCATCTTCATAATTCCAAACGAATATATCACTGTCAATGGATAGCCAAGCTCTTCGAATTTCTGGGAACAATCCCATCTGGCAATTACATTGCATATCTTAAGACTATTAAGTTTTAACACATGATATACCAGATACTAATAAGTTACTAATTATATGACTGTCTAATTATCCAAATTGAAACAAATGATAAATGTTTAGTTTGTTGTAAGATATGCATTAATCTCAGGATTTATCAGTGATTACAGCTAGATATATAACTTAAATAATGCGGTTATACTCCTGTAGTATTCGAAAGATTTAGTCACCCGTTACAGTATCTTGTATGGAATTAGATAGTCATATTATTACATCAATGTTCATAAAAGTACCATGGTAAGTAGTTTGTACATTTCGTTCCAGAAATCCGTTTACATCATCATATATTAGTGTCACTGTGCTGTCAAAATATTGTGATTTCTATTTTATGTAATTATGTGAAATATTAATTTAGTTAGTCAAATTAGCCACATTTTATTATTAGTTAGTTATAATGTATAGTATTAGTCACACGACCACATCGGCGATATTATTATCGTGTTTAAATAAATGATTTTATTATCATTATTACACAATGTTAACGATATTTTTTAACAAATATAATCCTGCACCTGCATTAAATATACTGTAACACAAAAGAAATAATATTTGCTGTGTTGGTGTTATGTACTCAGGTGAATAAGATTCCCATGATGTTACTCTGAGTGTATATCCACACCGGGCAGGCTTGAAAAATATGCCCGGCCACGGTGGGAACCGAACCCACGACCCTTGGAACACTTAACCTGGCCTATATTCTTCGGTTTCAAACGTTCGTTCCGACCACGGAGATGAATGGTGGTATGTTTGGAGATGAGACGCAATTCTTGTCTTTTGACATGACGTTGAAACAAGGTAGAGAAAAGAGAGATTTTGATATCCGGACAACCATTATTACACGAAATAGGGACTAACGAAAAATCGATATGAGGAAATCAATAAAAAAGGATACAAGAAAATTGTTCGACAAGTTCTGATGGCAGTGGTACATGTTTAACTGTTGATATCAACTGAATGTTTGCCAGGCCATCCGAAATACTTGACAGTTCAGGATAGTCAAAGTCATTTACGCCACTTAGTCCAACATTAGCTGCAAGAAAAAGAACACATACATGTAAGACTTTGCTAACACCTTTCATTAACCTAATCACAGTATACCAGTAAAACAAAACTAATGTTGCTAAAGCCCGTTTCCCGCCAGGCAAAATAGTTAGCGACAATTAATAAAGTAGGAACTGATCAAACTTTTTCGCGGCGACAATTTTCGCTGACCAATCACATTGCCGAAATTTATTTTCGCTTCGAGCGAACAAATGCGCCTAGTGGAAAGCGGGCAAGCAAAACCTGCATCGCATGAAACTGTAGCAAAATTTGCATCGCATCACACTTTTTAATCTCAATGGGGAGACTGTGTCTTGAGCTCAATGTCTCTGACAAAGATAGAGGCATAATTATTTAATCATGCAGACAATTCTGCAGCAAAGGAATCAGCAAAGGAATCCGCTCAAAAGGGACAAAAGGAAGAATTTGTGAGTTTATTTTTGTATGGTAAAATAAGGCATTCAGCTGTCCTTAAGAAACATATTTTAACAATGAATTAGGTATGAGGTATGATGAGTCCTAGAAACCCCCAAGTGATCCTAATTATCCACCGAGTCTCTTATCAATTTTCACACGAGTTCCTTACATGACGTCACAATCTGAAATTACCCATAATCCCTTGCTGTAGCACACGCTTATAAATTCATGTGACGTCACAATGAACTTTATCCTAATTGATTGAAAGAAATAGCACGTACTACTTGTCGCGTCTTTGAAACTGTTTACGGGAATAATTCCATTTAGCATTGGTTAAGAATTCATGCTGGTGCGCCATGGTCCAAGCCAAATACGACAAGATCTTGAGACGCCATGTGAAGAACTATTTCGGAAATTAATTAAACCGAAGCTTTATGGGTATCAAGCAAATTTGATTTTCTCGAACAAAGTGAATAAAATTAAAGTTAGGACAGAAGAACTAAAGAGATCGAAAATTGGGCAATGTTGGGTAAGTGAAATAGAAGTGAGAATTTCTCTGTTTCTTGAAAACATTTTTCACTGTTTGCTATGCGTGTTATTAACAGAACGCTGACACTCGCTAAATAGCCAAACGTAGTTCAATGCTGGAAGGTAAAATGCTTTATCTACATGACCTTCCCACGTGAGCAACCCTGGTTTACTGGATAACAATGGCGATATTTCACGGAGCAAATGGAAATATGAAACAGTTCAGGATTTGAATAAGTTGTGGTGGACAAGGTCTTGCTTGTTTGTGATCATTGCAGCAATGAAGAAACTTTGCCAGTGAGTGAGTGAGAGTGATACAATTCAGGTATGGTAATACAATTATGATAATACAGTGATACAATTCAGTGAGACAATCAGGTATGGTACCATTCTTACTTAAAAGGAACTAAATGATATTTCCGTTGAAATATAGATGCTTGGACATAGAGATCAGGGCCAAAAGCAAGTAAAGAAAAATGAGCATATAGAGAAACATTGCATACAGTTGTTCCACTAAGAACTTTGTATGACCACGATTGATTCTTTTCACAGAAGGCTTTTGATTTAAACCCAGTAAGGTCTGAAATCATGAATCATATGCCAGTGGCGGATGTTAGCAAGAAAGAAGAGTTAGTTCAAAACCAGTAACCGCAATTGTGGAGGGATAGGGAACAGCCGTGAATAGACTTAATTTAAACTCAAAGGGTCTGTGCCAGCGTGGGTAGCAACAAAAACACTATTTCCCGCTCAAAACGTCGAAGTTTTGAGAACTTGTATTTTTCAGGCAGTTGAATTTCGCTGCATGGTGAGTAGACGTATCATATTCAGTGCTGAATGATAAGTCTATTATCTATCAGTGCTGAATGATAAGGCTAATAGCTGTCGTTAACCAAACAACTAAACACTGATGATGGGAACAATGTTCAAACTCGTCCCCAGGACATTTTTGTGAAGGATAAGCTCTCAACCTCAGTTGTCCATTACAAATATGCGCAAGAGACGAGGATGAGAATCAAGAACCACTTCCCCCACTTTTTCCCTGACTGGTATCTGGGGTTCTGAAATAGAATTGAAATACTGTGCGTCCTCTAAGACAACAGTTAAGTCGTCGCGAAAATATTTCATTCACTTAAAGAGCCTCCCTACAGTTATAAGTAGAATTTGAAGTTGATTTAGGGACCGGTCATTATTTATGGCGGGAATAGCACCGAAGAGAAAAGGGTTGGGTAAACGAAATTTTGAGTAAGCAAAAGGTTGGGTAAATGAAAAAGAAAACTCAAGAGTTGGGTAATACACATTTATTGTCATTTCCAAAGCATGACTCACTGAAATATTGGAGACCAAAAAGCACTGTCAACAGTCATATGTCAATACAATATGTAATCAATCAAAGTCACTATCTTGATCATTTTCCGATTTGTTAGGAGCTAGGCAAATGGTGTCTCCAAAGAAAGTACATTTGCAGACAACATGAAACTTTAGACTGCAGAAAATTTCACAAGCCGTTGTCAAACTCATGTCACAGAAGTGGTAAAGGTTATGTGTGACAACTGAATGGTATCCGTTTGTAAAGTTTTTGGCCAGGGGTGGGTATTTATTTTTAATTGATATTTGAGGTTGCGGTAATATTTTTTTTTTACTTTTTAATGGTTGGGTCAGCAAAATTTGTGCCACGAAAAACATTTCTCTTTGGTGCCACATGAGTGCTTATATTGAAAAAAAAAAACGACACCAGTATTCTTTAAATCGTTGACCAGTTTTAAACTTTTGTTTTATAGTATTTTTTTACGTTTTAACGTTTAGTATTGTTCAAAATCTTCGACTTGTCGAAACTACAGTGAAATATAAATAACACTGTAGCGATTTAAAACTTGACTTTTTGAAATACTGCACTACAAATAATTATGTCACTGAAATATTTATTTGTGTAATAGTTAATATCAAAGACTTACTATAGCTCTTCGCATTTAACTTGAATCGTCAAGTGTTTACTTTACATAAAAGTTGATCCTTCATGAAACAGATCTTTAGTGAAAAAATTTCAATAGTCGTGAATAGTTTTACGGGCTTTTATTCTGATTTTCACAACAACTGAACAAGTCCAAATTGTTCCATTCTTACTGTTTCAGATATACTGTATTTTCTGTTTTCAATAATCTCAAACAAATATTATGGAAGTCAAAATGAAAACAAATATGGAAAGTAGTTCAAAGTACACAAAATATTAGTCCAAATTCAACCCTCGAAATTCGCGTCGGCACTCGGCAATTGCCGACGCAAATGCCGAGGCAAGTTACGATTTTTCGTAGTTTGCCTCGGCAAAAAAATGCCGAGGTAATTCCACCTGTTGTACCTTAAAGACCTTAAATTACAAACTACAGCGTCTGTTCGTTTTTCTGCTTAAATTTACAAACTACAGTGTTCGTTTTATTGTATCACTTCTTTGTTCGAATTGTTGTCATCGACGTCGCCCGGGTGAACAACAGAAGATTTCATTAATAGCAAAATATTTAAATTTGAGCTTTTCAGCGTCGGCTTCCGCTTAAATAAAAAACAATCTTGATGGTTTAAAGACGGCACGTCGAGAAACTTTGTTTTATCTTTTAGACTGTCGCGTGATTACCGTCAAGTTTATTCTTTCATACAGTTTGTTGTTAATTACCACTAACTTTTTAAAAACATTTTAATCAGGAATTTGTAAAATAACAACAAATTGTCAACCGCCAGAATCTACGCTCGTTATAATATTTGTTTACAATAATTTCCGTATATACGTTACTTTAATTACAACTGCCGACGTGAATGCCGAAGGGTGCCGAAGGAATTGCCGAAGGAATTTAAGGTGATTTCATTGCGCGCCTCGGCAAAAAAAATTGCCGAGGCATTGCCGAGGCAAACTCGAAAATTATCGAAAGACTTCGGCAATTATTTGCCGAGGCAAAAATAGTTGAATTTCGAGGGTTGTCCAACGAGAATATTTAAAGACATATTTTGTTTTTCGTAATCCTTAGTATTTACGCAATATTGTACAGTAGTTTGGTGATGCAAACTGGGGAAATAATGGAGGCCACCTTAAATTGGATGAGACTCGTTACCAATCCCCGTTAACTCGATAGCTCAGTGGGCAGAGCGCCGGTCTGGAAACCCGAAGATGCAAGTTCGAATCCCAACGAATTTTTCATTGTTCTCTGCAAATAATATGAAACTAATGGACCATTTGCATTATAGACTAAATTTTGATCTAAACAAGTATAGACAAAAATTTCATCACAGCTTGAAAGAGCATCACAAAATTGGTAATATTGCAAAATTTTGTTGCGAAATGTTGTAAAATGCAGATAATATAGCCTTGCGAAGTTTGTCGTTTTTCAGTTTTTCACCGTTTTTCATTTTGTATTACGCGGGGGAAATTGACAACCCCAAACTCTTTGGGGCTGTCAATTTCCCGTTTGTAATACAAAATGACTGAAAAACGGCACGCTTCGCAAGGCTATATTATCCGCATTTTACAACATTTCGCAACGAAACTTTGGAATGTTACTAATTTTGTGATGTTCTTTGAAGCTGTGATGAAATTTTTGTCTAGACTTGTTTAGATCAAAATTTAGTCTATAATGCAAATGGTCCATTCCCAGAGCTCATGTACATTTTGCAGCACTTAATCGTGGTATTTAACAAATAGATAAGATTTTGCTGTTGTCTGTTCAGTTATAGATACACAGTATGACGTCATATCGTGGTATGATTAACAAATAGATAAGATTTTGCTGTTGTCTGTTCAGTTATAGATACACAGCATGACGTCATATCGTGGTATGATTAACAAATAGATAAGATTTTGCTGTTGTCTGTTCAGTTATTGATACACAGTATAACGTCATATCGTGGTATGATTAACAAATAGATAAGATTTTGCTGTTGTCTGTTCAGTTATTGATACACAGCATAACGTCATATCGTGGTATGATTAACAAATAGATAAGATTTTGCTGTTGTCTGTTCAGTTATAGATACACAGCATGACGTCATATCGTGGTATGATTAACAAATAGATAAGATTTTGCTGTTGTCTGTTCAGTTATTGATACACAGCATGACGTCATATCGTGGTATGATTAACAAATAGATAAGATTTTGCTGTTGTCTGTTCAGTTATAGATACACAGTATGACGTCATATCGTGGTATGATTAACAAATAGATAAGATTTTGCTGTTGTCTGTTCAGTTATAGATACACAGTATGACGTCATATCGTGGTATGATTAACAAATAGATAAGATTTTGCTGTTGTCTGTTCAGTTATAGATACACAGCATGACGTCATATCGTGGTATGATTAACAAATAGATAAGATTTTGCTGTTGTCTGTTCAGTTATTGATACACAGTATAACGTCATATGTGGGAAGGACAAATGGGTCATTTCTTTGTCTCTTCCCACATTATGTTATAGATACACAGTATGACGTCATATCGTGGTATGATTAACAAATAGATAAGATTTTGCTGTTGTCTGTTCAGTTATAGATACACAGTATGACGTCATATCGTGGTATAATTAACAAATAGATAAGATTTTGCTGTTGTCTGTTCAGTTATAGATACACAGCATGACGTCATATCGTGGTATGATTAACAAATAGATAAGATTTTGCTGTTGTCTGTTCAGTTATTGATACACAGTATAACGTCATAATGTGGGAAGGACAAATGGGTCATTTCTTTGTTCTTCCCACATTATGACATCATGCTGTGTATCTATAGACCCATTGCACATGACGTCACAGCGCCGGTGACGATGCATCTGGAAGACAAATTAGGGAGCTTAAAGCTACGTTTACACGCTGCGATTTGTCGGGCCGATTTTGGTAAATAATCGATGCCCCTTCTTCGACATTTAGCGATTTAAACGTTCAATTGAAGCTGTCCGCTCTCTCAACTTTACAACGGAAGAAAAATCGTTCAATCGTGAGAAAAATCTGTGTTAGTGTTACAGACTTTTCTCCCGATTTTGTGAATCGCAAGGTGCTGACGCGAGTACTCACGACAGGTTATTTACATACAGCGAGCAAAATCGGCCCGACAAATCGCAGCGTGTAAACGTACCTTAAGATCTACAACGCGAATTTGTGGAAAACTAGCCTTAGGTAAGCACGTCCGCGCAGTGTAAGCTTAGTCAGAGTTGTCACAGTTTATTTCTGCGAGATTTGTGACACTGTTATGACACGTTAACAGCCATACGAAATGATAGAAACCAGGCTTTATAGACTATTGTTACGAATGCACATTTTCCCGCCAAAACTACCATCCGAGACGACGTGATATTTGCAAAGATTCGTCGTCATAGAAGTCGTAAAAACTTACGATAAAAAATATCTTCTTAATATATTGCTAGCCTCTGTTATGTTGTACATTTTTTCCAGTATAATTTCATTTTATTTACTGTGATAAAAATATTTTAATGGTATTTGCCATAGTTTTAAAATAAAACTTGTTTAATGTGACGTCCGCGTCGTAAGTTCGCGTTGTAGATCTTAAGCTCGCTAGTAGCAATCTGTGCATAATATAACTTTTGTAAACAAAGCAAATTTTGTAAAAGTTTATAATAATTTTGTATGTTGTACTCGAACAGATATTGTTAGGGAGCATCTGGAGGACATTCTAAGGATTTGTGACGTCAGTGCAATGGGTCTATAACTGAACAGACAACAGCCAAATCTTATCTATTTGTTTTATATAATAAAAAGAAAAACCTTGAATTAAACAGGTAAATAGCTTACTTTTTATCCACCCAAACATTTGGAAATTTGAAAAAGTTGAAATTTTACAATCTGTCCTCCAATAGATCATGGGTCTCGACCAATGAAAGCACTTGAATTCTTAACATTATTATATAATATTGGGTGGTCATGCTTCTGACAGGTGTGACTTGTATGGCTGAATGATATTATGTGGTATATATTGTGTGTTTCATATCTGTTGTAGACCTCACAGTTTTCAGACATTTTACAAAAGTTGAACAATTAATATTTATCACCTGTTTACTGAGACCCAGGGAAACAGTGCGTTTTGTGGACCCGAGACCGTTTGAGGGGCCACAAAACACACTGTTTTCCCGAGGTCTCAGTAAATAAGTGTTTTGTTATATAGTATATAAGTGTCAAAGTATGAATAATTCACCGGTTTTTGGAGTGAACTTAATTTGAAACCAAAACTGGATAAATGGAACGCCATAAATGTTTAATAAAAATTAGTTTAAAAAATTAACTTTGGAATTTCATGGTTGACACGCATGCGTATTGCACCCATTTTATTATTGAGCGGGCCAGCCCAGCTTCCATATAAACAGGCCCTGACTAATTAATGGTGACCAGGACAAAATAAACTTGATTGTGAAAACTCTTGACCCCCAGAACATTAGTACATGATTGTCCATGATATTTGATGTTTGCATTATTTTGTACAGTGTCATGTTCAAATAATGGCAAGCATCTTGCTGGTCAGTTGACAGTTGTTGAGGTATGCAGGGTTCGAAATAACGTTCTGAAAATATGTCAAATTTTGTGGGCTGTTTTTGTAAGTGTAGTTATGTTCCAAGCAAAGTGTAGTTATGTTCTGAAGTGGGCATGGGCCAAATAATAGTGATGTGAAGCAAGACAACATTTGTACGAACACAGTGCAATACATTTTAGTTGGTTGGTATAATTAAGTGCCTATATCACTTGTGGGACCTTTATGGATTTGAAAAGAGCGTAAAAATTTAATTAATAAGTTCATAAGATTTTTTTGATTTAGTGCAATAAGTTCGAAGATACAGACCTCTAAACTACCTACAGTTCCTGAGTCCCAGGCTCCTATGCACAATGGACAGTTTGGAAAAAGGCCAAATACAATAGCCGTGTTTAACCCCAGGAGGCTGGGACTCAGGAACAGTACATTGTTTAATTAAAGGCCTATATCCTCAAAACTATTGCACTAAATCAAAAAAATCTTTCAAACATATTAACTATCTTTTTAATTTATTTTCAAATCCATAAAAGTCCCCCAAGTGATATAGGCACTTTAACAAGTTCTGTGTATATGTAATAAACATTCTCGCCGATCCCCTATGCTTTGGAATTAAAAATTGCCGGCAAGGTCCTAAAACTGCCGGATATCGCCGGCAGCCGTAGGCTATTTCAAACCCTGAGTATGTACCATAAAATATGGCTATCTTACATATCAGTTATAAACAGACGTGTTTTGAAAAGCAAAACACAGACATAGTGATAATCATCCATCTGGAACTTAGGTGCTGGAAATTAGCCATTGTGGGATAAAAAAACTGAGTTGGCAAATCTTTCTTATATCATTTCTTATAAGATTTTCACCAAGACCAAATTAAGTATATGGGTAATTGTAATTCCATGGTGACTCATGTTACACTCTGAACTAAACTATCAGATTAATCTGGTGTAATAACTAATATATTTTTTCTGTCACATTTTTGCATGCAGGTACAAATAATGGTAAGCTACTGATTCACAGTAAAAATTAAACATTTGATTATAACATGATACGATTGGTGGCTGTAAATTGGTGTGTGACTCATGTTACGACAAAGTGACATGAGGCAACACCAACCTAATTACTTTTGAATTTCTTCGGGGACCATAGGAAGGAGAAACATACAATGTCTATCAAGTAACAAACTATATTTTGGGCAAACTACCAACACAAAGAAATTTTATATTTTGGATTACAATAGTAAGGATTGCTACATAATAACCGTGACTCATGTTATGTGACTCATGTTACATATAAAGTACATCTTAATATTTCAGTTCAGAATTGTTTCCAATAGCTTCTGAAAATTCTTGACAACTTTTTTTCAAAAAAATGTCATCACTACCATTGGAATTACCCATATACTGTTCAAAAAGCATGCAAGAAAAAGTGACATGACAGGCAACAAAAGTTATGTACCAAGTTTATGGTACCAGACATGCAGAAGATTTGAAAACACTAGGGCTGCTTTATAGACATTTGTCAGACCCAACCAGAATTGTTGACTGTTTGACCATTGACCAGGGTGGAAAGTTTGTAGGTTGCGCCGAAGATGTTCGACGTGGAAAATTCACAAATTTGCTCCATTTTGGCACAGAACTATGGGAAAATGAACTGGTGTGGCGCACTGGTGTACACAAAATTTATTTAGGTATGCACACTACAACATTCTCAACCATTTCTGTTTGTATTTCAGCCATGTAATAACGGGAATTTGATTGAGCACTGACTATGAATATGTTTAAAACAGGATTTGTGCAGCCACTGGCACATGTTACTGAACCTGGATCAAATCTTCAGCGCACAAAAAACAAACTTTCCACCCTGGCCATTGATCATAGTACAATCCACCCTGGTCCAGATACTTTTAAAGAACAGTGAGAAAAAGAAACAGAAGATGGAAGAGCCTCTAGTAATTGCAAATCTCACTTCCATACTTGATTAGGTTCAGAATCTGAACCTTGCATGTGATTGGACATTTGTAAAAATATGTAAAAATATGGTTTGCGAAATAAACATGTATGATCAACTCATCAACTACAGACTACAGTATGATATAAAATAGACTGTATTAAGTATATTATAAACTTCACTTTACAATTTACAAACACAACTACATTATGTATATAATTAACTTCATATAACCTAATCACTTTAATATTATAACCTTACCATGTGAAAACACTCCAATTTGATCAGCTAATTCTGGGTATCTTCTGTCTGAAGTCAAATACTCATCGATATCTTTGCCCGCATTTTCCAAGATTTCTGGTGAAACTACAGTCCTGTCCCCCGGCATTCGAGTTGTAGCTACTGGCATATCACTTGTGGAACACACAAACAGCCGATATTTCTACAAACTCGTGCGAAACGGTGTTCAAATTCAGAGTTTTTGTAAATTTGGACTTCTATTCTTCTTGCATGCTCAAGATGGCGCGCTTCTTGCCGATTAGTTTTGCGGGCGCAGCCGCTTGTAATGTGGCTGCGCGCACTGATGTGCAACCATCCTGGCAACCATCTATGGCAACCATGTATGGCACCATGCCAGTTCGTACGCACGTGACGTTGACACGTTCATTTCACCCTGCTTTTTCGTAGAATTATGTATAGTTTTATTAACCAATCATAACAGCTTCATTGTAACCAGAAATCTCCTGTCGATCCAACTTTCTGCCTGCTCATCAGGAAATTGACTGTAAACTCGTGTTACACTGTTACAGTATCGTTGGGATGTTCAAAATTCACAAAGTTGTTTACATTTTTTTGTTTACACTTTGTTTTTGATCGAAATCTATCTGATTGGTTTATATTCACTAGTATAAAAGCTCATGAAATTTTCCCAACCCACGTAATTAGAGCCTTCGCTCGCAACGTCGAAGTTCTGCTTGTATTTTCAGGTAGTTGTATCCCTATCAATCGCAGATTTCTTGTATAAAGAAAGTCAAAACCTAGATAGAAACATTTTGGCTGACGTTTATATTTGAAGTTATTTACATCGTTGCTACGTGCTACCCAATCTTTAGCTTGCTCACATGCCGGTTTACTATTGTTCTAGTTATCAGTCTTATCACTTATGGACGAGCCGACGAGAACCTGTTGTGCATGTGGGCTCCTCCTGCCATCATGGGCCCCTAAAATTAAAACATTGGAAAAGATAAAAAATGTAGATTTTAATTTTGAAAATCAAGATCAAGATATTACAATTTATATTTTAAAAATCTAAATTTACGAAAATATTACCGAATAATTTAACTAATTACGGTACAATAATTCGAAAGTTACTGAAAAATGGCATGTCCGGAAATTTTTTTGGACTACCTAAAATACAAGAACCAAAAAAGTGGTACGGTACCAAAAATCGAGCGTAGTGTAAACGGGGCTTTAGTTTACAAACCGGTTTGGTACTATTGTGAAACTTTTGAACTTCGCAACGAATTTGTGCGAACTTTGGAATGAACATTGGAACATTTTCAATGAGCAAAAGTTGTGTGAGATTGAACTACAGAGTAAATCCATTTACCGAGTCAAATCCGAATCCGAGTCATTCCCGAGCCCGAGTCAAACGCCCGAGTCGCGTAAAAAAAGACGAAAGTGAAGAAAATTCACAGTCGAATAGGGTTAGAAGTAGGGCTAGGGTACTAAGTCATTTTACCGACAAAGACAGTTAAACAGTGATTCGAACATTTGACTCGAACTCGGCTTTGAGTCGGTCAGTAACCGACAAACTCTGAAATTGAATAAAATTCACAGTTCAATAGGGTTAGGGTAAGTTAGGAGTGGGATTTACTATGGTTAGGATTAGGGTACTAAGTCAATTGAATACAGTCTAACAGACTAAGTAGCTCAAATTAACGATTCTAGTCAGAAAATTGCTCCTGTTTTTTACCACTCGTGATTAAAAGCGTTCTAGAAAGCTGTGGTGGTTTTGATTGGAAACTACCAATTATTAAGGGGAATTACCTAAAAAGATTTAAAATTGGCTCATTCCTTTAGAATTTCTGCAACTGATTTGTACGTGATTTTCCAGGAATTCTTTACCAGATGACAATAACTCAAAAATATTGTTTTGACTCATTCCGAATAGTATGTCTTGTTGAGTTATTAAAAATGGAAAACTCAAGGTCTGTTTTTGACTCTGTTTACTACTCTGACACGCAGAAAGATGACGTATCAACTGAGAAGTTGCTTAGGTCATCACCTTTTCCATTTAATAAAACACTTGGCAAATTTCAAGAGAATAAACTAGGAAGGTATACCTAGTCGATTGAATCATCTTTTCCATTTCAGAAGAATTGCCTTTACGCGGTTTGGGGAGTTTTGGGAGGTGTGTGTGCACATTGATTGATTTGTAGCGACTCTCCTGGGTTTGCTGTGTTTACGTGGGACGTCAGTCGACCACACGACGACCATTTCCGGTGTTTACTCGGAACGACAACAACACTGGTTTCGGGAGAACAATGTTGTGAGAAAAAAATTAAGCGGATAATTTGTGTATTCAAATACAGTTTTAGTTCTTTTCTGGTCGCTTTTAGACCTTATTGAAAACCCGTAATGGGTAACTGTCTTAAAACCCCAACTTCAGATGATATTTCACTGCTACACGAAGAACACGGAGCGCTGAATTCGCGGGGAGAACCGCCACCGCCATATCAGGTATTCGTATTAAAATATTAATTGATGGTTCAAGCAGTCTGAACGGCTTTCAGTCCTAAAGCTTCTGTGTTTTTTTTATATCTAGAAGCTATGGCTCTTGTCTCATTGTTTTTCATTTTATTTATCATACAGGAAGAGCCTCCATATTCGTGTTATATTCAAAGCCAAAGGGCTCCCCATCTTCTTTCCGAAGAGCAACAAATTCGTTTAGCTCAACGACTTGGCTTAATCCAACATTTACCCGTTGGTAAATACGATGAAACAAAAAAGAAAAGAGAGTAAGTTAATATTATACTGTAGCGTATATTAACGAAAACGATATCGCAAACTTACATCATGCCACCGTGTTTACATTTTTTGTTTCATTATACTCAAGAAGGATATTCAACATACAAAATACCTGTATTGCTGTGACCTACCGGTATGCTAGTTTTTTGTTAATAGGTTTATATCTTGATACAAGGAAAAAAATATTCGACCGTTTTAATATTTTAATACACTGTACCTAATGAAATGAAAATTTAGTCTGACAATACTGTAAAGTAAAAGTCTGAGATATCAGATCTGAAAGTTTTCAACTTTGCAAAATGATTTACAGTACTGACAATATAGTAAACTACGTAATTTGTGGTTTTTCTTGTGGTATACTGTTTTTTCATGTAAAGTAATTCTTACATCAGTCTAAAGTATAAAGGCCATTACTGAGTTTCCTGTGGATAAGTGTGGAATAAAGAAAAATTGTCTAATAATGAATAATAGTAATAATGCCTAGGAATATCAGCCAATCAAGAGCCTTGCACTGCTATCAACCACATCTCCAGATGGCCTTATCAATATTTCATATGAAGTTTCTTTTTATGTCAATTTATTGCAAAACATGGTGCTTTGTTTAGACAACATGGGAACCTCCAATTTCAGTCAAGTTAACAAATTTTCAACTAACTAATCAGAGCCATAGCTTGACTTTTTGAAACAGTAATGAAAAGGTGTCCATGTTTTAAAATTATGTTGCCCTCACGTTTAATTATGCATTTAGTACAGTTTACAGATGTTATAAAAGATGAAATTCTCTTATAATCTGAAAACTCGTACTAACTTTACCAATTTTGCGTTAAAGATGTATTCCTAGGGGGTCTGTGTTCCTGTCTTGTGTTCCTGTCTTCACTTGAAAAGTTTTCCCTCATTTCCTTGTTCCCAATATAGATTTCATCTTGTCCCCCCAAGCTAAGTTTACATGTTTCCTTGTTCCATATGATTTTTTGGCATAGTTCCCATGTTCCTTTTGCAATATATGCCTTGTTCTCTAAAATCCCCTTTAATATGGTGTTTAATTAAACACCAGAAATACCAAATAGATTCTATATTGTAGGTATATCAATAATATATTTGAACTCCAATATTGAATATCAGATAGTTCATATTATTCACTTTACACAAACATAGTTCAACCCACACACAGTTGTTCAACCCACATTACATAATGTCTTCCTCTAAGCAACACTATGTTTCATTGTGGGTGTATATATGTTAGTAGGTTTGTTGGGTATGTATCTTAGGGTTGTTTTAAAAGATATAAACCTTGGTTACCCCCTATAATTAAAAGGTTTTTTTAATATGCATAGCTGTCTCAGCTTGGTTATCTTTATCTAGTAATTACATGTTTTGATTTTATTATGCATTCTTAATGACACAACAGTGTAGGCAGTGTTGATTAATGATTTATCCATTGAAGGATATCACATATAAAGTATAAAGCTTTGACACAACAGACAAGGCCCTTGTATGGAAGTCAAGGCTGGATTGGAGAGAGGTGGAAAAAATTTAGGAGAGGTGTTGTGGTCTAGCTTACGGTCCCCATGAAATATTTAGGGCTTAGAACGTACCTCCTAAAAATATTATTATGCATGTACTGTGCATATGTATCAGAGTAATCAGACTGAGTGTATTTATGTACGATTCATCCAATTTTGCCCTTCGCTACCAGTACAAAGCTTCTTTCACACATTGCATTAAAATGGTCGCATTTGTCAAAGTGTCATTTTGATCTATCATTTAACATTTCCAAAGGGGAGGTGGATGAATCTTCAGGGAAGGTGCAAAAAATCTCAGGGGAGGGGCAAAATGATCTCTGGGGAGGTGCGCACCTCCCCACACCTCCCCTCAAAATCCGGCCATGATGGAAGTTTGTGATGGGCCTCAAAGGTTTTTCTCTATTTTTGAAGTATTGGCTATCCTTCAACTAAAACAAAATTCTTACTGTTCTTAATGGGAGAGTTTGAAGTCAGGGCAGGTGGGTGTTGTGTGACACCTGCAAATTTAATGTATGATAAGATGTGCTTTACAAGTTAATGTGCTTTACAAGTACCTGTATGTGCTTTACAAGTTAATAAACTGTAATATGAATTCTATGGTACGACCCCTTCAAATTATTTATTTGGGAACTTGTTACTCTATGTTCAGTAGCAATTTTTAAACCCCCCTACATGTCATTTTCCATGCTCACTCTTTCCAAGCAAAGAGCAAGCATGGACAATGACATCTGGGTTCGTGGACTACCCTCTATTTAGCCTCATCCACATTTAAACACATGAGTAATTCCATGCCATTTCAACACAAAAAAAACTGATTTGACACCCACCCTCTCCAAATTTCTTTATATTTCGCAGGCAGTTAACATTGTGTGGGAATAGTTTAAGTTCAAAATTTGAGCATCGTAGCTGCAATAGTTTTTGAGATATCGCAATTCGAAATATGGCCTGAAAAGCAGAAAAGTGGGCGTGGCCAGTGCTAAATTCACCATTACCCTATTTTACATTTTGACCTGTAACTTCATACCCGTACATGGTATATCCATCAAAATTTGCACAAAGATGTATTTGTATGTGGAGATTTCAAATATTGCACTTTCATCTTTGTATCTGCAACCAGTAATGTGTTATTGGACAGCAAAAAGTCTAATTATGTGTTTCTGAAGACACGAAATATACATCATCTTTATTGGAAAAATTTTTATGGAAGCCATACAGACACATCAGTAATTTTTATTCCACATCTTATCCACATGCTATTCTATTTTCAAGCAAAATTTGGTGATGGTTAGTTGCCTGCTTTAAAAAGTAGAGCCCTTTAAAGTTGTCGTATTTTCTAAATAACTTTAATAGTACGTTTTGGGTGTTTGTTAAGAATAAAATACATTCATTGAGAAATGAGACTGCCAAATACCTTAATGTTTCATTCGATCCTTCTTTATGGATAGTGCATATTTAAAATTTGTTTTAAAAGTTTAAAAATTACATATTTATTAATAGTACATGCACAAAAAGAATATCAATGGATCAAAAGTATGCACTACAATTTATTTCTTATGATCTTATCTACCCCTTCTCGTGAACCAATTGTACTTTCAGTGAACTCTTTTATTGTATGCTTGTAAGATGATGAAAAATGGCTTGATTTGATTGAAGAAGTTGACAATGATCAAAGAAATGCAAACGTTAATAAGGTTTATGCACCCAAAGTGCATCGCAAGATCATATTTCTGGCCAGTAAGAGGATACTTGTTAGCGATTGACCGATAATTGCGTCGTGTACTCGTGTCAGCCATACGTTTCAACGGAAACTCTTAAACATCTTTATCGAGCTTTAGTCCAACCACACTTTGATTACTGCTCGATGATTTGGGGTAACTGTGGCGAATCTTTAAGAGGCAATCTTCAGAAACTCCAAAACTGAGCTGCAAAAGTTATTACGGGTGACTCATATGAAATACGCTCCATAGATATTTTAAAGAAACTAGATTGGAAAACGTTAGGTGAAAGAAGGACGGAGCAACAACTAAAATATGTATCAAAAGCACTTACATGCCAATTTCACGATAACATTTCGGACATGTTTAAACTATATAATTCAGATCGATATGAATTAAAAAATAACAAAAATAAGTTGATGTTGTTGAAGCCAAAAACAAATTCAATGAAACGAACTTTCGGTTATGTTGCCGCTAAAGTTTGGAATGAAAGAAATAAAATTTTTATATAATTTTATCTGGGTGGGGTTGAAGTGAATAATAAACTTTGAATGTCTTTCTAAAATTATTTGGGTGGTTCGGGGAGGGAGGGTGCATGGGAATCTCTTATACTGTCTGTAAGTACACAGCCTAGTGAAAAGTAACGACAACCTTGCTAATATTTTTTTAGTTGATTAGCTACCGTGTTACAAGATGTTTTTAATAAAAAAGTAAATAAAAAATTATAATCAGAATCGGACCGATTTTTGCTTATTGTATTTTCCGATTGTGTAAAACCGATTGTTGAGAAAATACGCACTTATGTAAAAATCATATATATTGCGCGGTGATACACGTTGAAATGCACTTTTTATGTGAAAACAACAACTGTTTAATCTCTTGCGCGAACGGTAGCGTGTTGCATAGTAGGTGTGGAGCAAACCGTTGCCGCGACGAAATAATACGTGAAGCGTGTCATTTATGTACAGGTTTAACGAACTTTGGTTGCTACTAGTAACATGTTACGTTGGAAATTATCATTAAATTCTCGAAATGGATTATGACGTCATAGATAATCAGAATCGGGTAAATTATTGGATGAATAATTGATAATAATCGGTCAATCACTAATACTTGTCGGGTTTCGGATGAGAACATTATTTCTAACATTGGTGTTCCAACAATAGTCACTGGGAGGCAGTACAAACTGCAGCCTAAAGACCAAGAAGTCTTACGCACATTCATGGATAAACAGTAGTGATCTCTATATATACTTCTTAAGGTAATTTGATACAAGAAATAACAGTTACTCTTGGAGAACATAATGTACTATTAAAAAAGAATGATAGAATCAAACATTAAGGTATTTGGCAGTCTCATTTCTCAATGAATGTATTTTATTCTTAACAAACACCCAAAACGTACTATTAAATTATTTAGAAAATACGACAACTTTAAAGGGCTCTACTTTTTAAAGCAGGCAACTAACCATCACCAAATTTTGCTTGAAAGTAGAATAGCATGTGGATATGATGTGGAATAAAAATTACTGATGTGTCTGTATGGCTTCCATAAAAATTTTTCCAATAAAGATGATGTATATTTCGTGTCTTCAGAAACACATAATTAGACTTTTTGCTGTGCCATAACACATTACTGGTTGCAGATACAAAGATGAAAGTGCAATATTTGAAATCTCCACATACAAATACATCTTTGTGCAAATTTTGATGGATATACCATGTACGGGTATGAAGTTACAGGTCAAAATGTAAAATAGGGTAATGGTGAATTTAGCACTGGCCACGCCCACTTTTCTGCTTTTCAGGCCATATTTCGAATTGCGATATCTCAAAAACTATTGCAGCTACGATGCTCAAATTTTGAACTTAAACTATTCCCACACAATGTTAACTGCCTGCGAAATATAAAGAAATTTGGAGAGGGTGGGTGTCATGCCTGTGTTGAAATGGCATGGAATTACTCCAGGGCAAAATATTGAGCTTTGAAATGAATTTGTGAATTGGGTCTTAATGAGTTTACACATAACACAGGGAGACAGCAAGGCAACCTATCAAAGTTGTCCACTCTCTTTCACAAGTAAAATGATCTGGTGTTAGACTCTGGTGTTAGACAAGGTAAAATAAAAAAGTACTGAAAGTTGAGCACATTCGTCTTAACGAGTTAGCATGAAATGTAAGTAGAGAGTCTGGTTAATTTGAATACCATCACATAGTTATGTTTCATTGAAAAACATGGATAGTTTTCCTGGCATTACACTAAGGCTAACAGATTTTAATACATTGACTGGTGCAAGACCTCTCACAATGAAATATCAGTTTTAATTTAAACAATAACATATGAATAAATATCAGAATCTTA
Source organism: Paramuricea clavata (assembly GCA_902702795.2). NCBI lineage: Eukaryota > Metazoa > Cnidaria > Anthozoa > Malacalcyonacea > Plexauridae > Paramuricea > Paramuricea clavata. The sequence goes on from CACRXK020000903.1 coordinate 41,557, forward strand.
ATAAGGTTGCTGGGCTAAATTGCAGAATACCCGTCCACTAGTTATATCATATCATGTAGCCACTATTTCACTGGATACGCGGTCAGTACTTGTTATAGTATAATATTTCAATGGATATATACGCGGCCAGAACTTGTTAATATATATTTATTCTACTAGATTAATAATAAATTAAATAGATTGATAGATCAAATTATCATGTTACAGGTAGCTATATATTTCAGTGGATATGTGGATATGCAGTCAATTTTATGTAGTTAAGCGAACAAAAATGGTCAGCGGATAACTGGTTCTAACTATACTGCGTATCCACGTATCCGCTAAAATATACAGCTATAACTGTATGCCTCGTTCTCAAAATAACGAACTCACTGCGTATCCAGCATATCCACTAAAATATGTAGCTATCTATATAACATGAGAATTTGATCTATTAATGCTAAACTGAATGTATGCTTCGTTCTCAAAATAACTAACTCACTGCGTATCCACTAAAATATGTGGCTACCTATATACCATGAGAATTTGATCTTTAATGCTAAACTAGAACTGTATCTTCATTCTCAAAATAAAACCTTAACTCACTGCGTATCCACGTATCCGCTAAAATATACAGCTATCTATACAGCTATCTATATAACTGTATGCCTCGTTCTCAAAATAACGAACTCACTGCGTATCCACGTATCCGCATATCCACTAAAATATGTAGCTATCTATATAACATGAGAATTTGATCTATTAATGCTAAACTGAATGTATGCTTCGTTCTCAAAATAACTAACTCACTGCGTATCCACTAAAATATGTGGCTACCTATATACCATGAGAATTTGATCTTTAATGCTAAACTAGAACTGTATCTTCATTCTCAAAATAAAACCTGATGTAATTGGTCAGCTGATTAAAACATCGTGGATACATCGTATCCACGATGTTTGAAAGGCATAGCTTAAAAAATGGACGGGTATTCTGCAATCGCTCCGGTTGCTGCTGATTTGAGCAAGTGGTTAAATTTTCAATAGGCATGCATTAATGGCTGCCAATTAATCTGGCATATACAGTTGGCACTTGGCATATACAAATATATTAAACAATAAACATGGATAAGTCTAATTCAAATATAAAACTTTTATAGTAGCATTTGTTGAAGTATGAATGCTATAAATATATTTATATCAGCATTCTAATTCCATTTATATTGTCGCGGCAAATTCAAACTTTAAACCGAAGCACATGGTCGAATTTCGCAAACGAAGATTGGAGGTATTTCCTTTATAATTTGCTATATTATAAACAAAATATGAACTTATTCTCACCTGAACATTATGCAAACATCGCTGATGTATTACTAGTGAAAATCCAGTTGAATCTCATCAAAAATAGTTATATTTTGAACATAAACATTCACAAACTCAAAAATATAAAAATTTTGAAAAAATATTGGAGGTGTGATGATCTATCCCTTGATGCTTTGCGCGCGTGACAAGAAAACTAGACACCAGTCTGTCAGTCGCGCACATTGCGGTAATTATTCATTTAATCTTAGAAAATAAATAGTCCCAGTATTAAATTCTCTTATCAATAAAGTCTATGAATAAAATGCGATATAGGAGGATCCTACTAAAGAATGCCCGGGGAGATTCGTTGAATGCCCGGGAATGCCCGGGAGTTGGGAAAGAATGCCCGGGGAAAATTACGTTCATAATTACGTTAGTTTATACTAATAAAATCACTTATTTTAGGAAAGATTAAATAATTCTTGTAATATATGGCATTGCAAAGTACTGTTCACGGAATTTCTGGCTGTCACAAAAGAATGCCCGGGAGTCGAAAATGAATGCCCGCGGTAAAATTACGCAAGTAATTACGATAGTTATAAATGATAACATTAACAAGTCTTTTATTTTTCAATGAAAGTTTCTTGTAATATATGGCATTGCAAAAACTATTCACAGAAATTATTTATTTGGCTTTGTAATGCTAAATAATAATGAAGAAACATCTTTTTACACTACCGAAAATATATTTCACTGATAGTGATATATTCTGAGTAGATTTGAAAAAGACATTAGCGGTACGTAATTTTCTCCAGGCATTCTGTGAATAGTTTTTGCAATGCCATATATTACAAGAAACTTTCATTAAAAAATAAAAGACTTGTTAATGTTATCATTAACTATCGTAATTACTTGCGTAATTTTACCCCGGGCATACATTTTCGACTCCCGGGCATTCTTTTGTGACAGCCGGACATTCCGTGAACAGTACTTTGCAATGCCATATATTACAAGAATTATTTCATCTTTCATAAAATAAGTGATTTTATTAGTATAAACTAACGTAATTATGAACTTAATTTTCCCCGGGCATTCTTTCCCAACTCCCGGGCATTCCCGGGCATTCAACGAATCTCCCCGGGCGTTCCCGGGCATTCGTTAGTAGGACCGATATAGGAATAATGTAATTGTATAAGAAATTAAAATTCCTATAAGAATTCCTATAGGATTTGAAAATGGTGAAAAAATTCCTATAAGAAATTCCTATAGGAAGAATGAGTTTATATTTCGTAAATTATATTTTCTCTGTGTTTTTATAGAAGTAAAGTTCTTATGGGTATAAGAATGTATCAGGCCATATTGGTATAGGCTATGAATTTTTTCCACCATTTTCCAATCCTATAGGAATTTTTATTTCCTATAGGAATTTTTTTCACCATTTTCAAATCTTATATGAATTCCTATTGGAATTTTCAAATCTTATAGGAATTCCTATAGGAATTTTCATTTCCTATAGGAATTCCTTTAGCCATTTTCCAATCCTATACGAATTCCTATATGAATATGTTTTCCTATAGGAATTTTTTTCACCATTTTCAATTCCTATAGGAATTCCTATAGGAATATTTAATGCCTATTGGAATTCCTATAGGAAATTACAATGCCTATAGGAATTCCTATAGGAAATTTCAATTCCTATAGGAATTTCTTTGACCATTTTCAATTCCTATAGGAATTCCTATAGGAATTTTCAATTCATATAGGAATTCCTATAGGAATTTTCAATTCCTATAGGAATTCCTATAGGAATTTTGATTTCCTATAGGAATTCCTATAGGAAATTTTCGTAAGGGAATTTACTCATCAAAGGAAGAGTCTTGAACATTCAATAATCCAGCAACAGTATGCAATGGCAGATATTGTCTGATTAACCCATTGAGGGGGCAGCACTCTCCCCTTGATAAGTAAAATTGTCTGGTTGTAGACAGAGTAAAATATTCTGACATGCCCCAACAAAATTTTTTTAAAAAATGATAAAAATATTCAGTTTCAACTGATGAGAAACAGTTTTGAAAAAGTTGGGTCAAATGCAACCCTTTGCATTTGACCCTGACCACAGACATGAGAGGATTGAGTTTAGCAGGGGCAAACTAAAACATAAAGATGCAAAATGCATAGTTTTTTTCTCTTAACTGTCAGGTTTCCAAATTAAATTTCACAAACTAATTTCCGCATGTCGCAAAAATGCAATGAAACGAACTTTTGGTGAGAAGTTGAGTTTCAAAACTCAATTCAAGATTGAGCTTTTGAGGCGGCCCTAAAAATCCCTGAAAAAACCTAATTTGATGAAAGAAATGCTTTGCCTATCCACAACAATTTGAGCATATTTCTTTATTTTTGGAAACTGACTAAGAAAACATAGAGGCAGGGAGGCAGTGTCAAAGGGGAATCATTGGAGAAAAGTTTTCATATAATTTGTGCATAATAGTCATTAGTTAATATGATACAAGTAATTAAAACTGACCTTTCAAGTACTTCATCTGCATATCCAAATGAACTAACACATCGAAGAATGACAACATGTATTGTTGGAGAAATGTTTTTGGTTTGGTCCAAGGATTGTTATATACTGTAGTTTCTTTGTCACATAGTTCAATGGCTGTTTTCTAAAATGGGTAAGATTTTACTGATTATGCTCCAATGCTCCCTTTATTTTTGTGTTCTAACTAATGGCCAATGAATTTACTCATCAAGGGAAGAGTCTTGGACATTAATCCAGCAACAGTATGCAATATTGTCTGATTAACCCATTAAGGGGGCAGCACTCCCCTTGATAAGTAAAATTGTCTGGTTGTAGACAGAGTAAAATATTCTGACATGCCCCAACAAAAATATTTTTAAAAAATGATAAAAATATTCACTTTGGACTGATGAGAAACAGTTTTGAAAAAGTCGGGTCAAATGCAAAGGGGGACCACAGACATGAGAGGATTGAGTTTAGCCAAGTTTAGCAGGGGCACTAAGGGACACTTCCAACAACTATAAACTAAAACATAAAGATGCAAAATGCATAGTTTTTTTTCTTAATTGTCAGGTTTCCAAATTTAATTTCACAAACTAATTTCCACATGTCACAAAAATGCAATGAAACTTTTGGTGAGAAGATTGGAGTTTTAAAACTCAATTCAAGATTGAGTTTTTGAGGCAGCCCTAAAAAAAACCTGAAAAAAAAACCTAATTTGATGAAAGAAATTTTTTTGCCTATCCACAACAATTTGAACATATTTCTTTATTTTTGGAAACTGACTCAGAAAACATAGGGGAATCATTGGAGAAAAGTTTTCATATAATTTGTGTATAATAGTCATTAGTTAATACAGTATGATACAAGTAATTAAAACTGACCTTTCAAGTACTTCATCTGCAAATCCAAATGAACTAACACATCGAAGAATGACAACATGTTGGAGAAATGTTTTTGGTTTGGTCCAAGGATATACTTGATTGGCTTGTACACATTGTTATATACTGTAGTTTCTTTGTCACATAAGTTCAATGGCTGTTTTCTAAAATGAGTAAGATTAACTGATTATGCTCCAATGCTCCCAACAGTATGCAATGGCAGATATCATCTGATTAATATATTGAGGGGCAGCACTCTCCCCTTGACAAGTAAAATCGTCTGGTGGTCGACAGACTAAAATATTCTGACTGGCATGCCCCTATACCCAGTTGGAACGTCTGAAAATTGACGAAAACCATTCCTCTGATAAAAACAGTCACTTTTGATTGATGAGAAACAGTTAGTTAATATGATACAACTACTGTAATTAAAACTGACCTTTCAAGTACTTCATCTGCAAATCCAAATGACCTAATGCATCCAAGAATGACAACATGTTGGAGAAATGTGTTTGGTTGTCCAAGGATAGACTCAATTAGCTTGTACACATTGGTATATAGTTTCGGTATCACATAGTTCAATTGCTGTTGTCTAAATTCAGCAATCCATCAATCTTCTTACGGGTACCATTTGCACCCTTACTATCGATACCATTTCCAACCAGTTTAGTCATCCTACTATATAAGGTTTAGTCTTACTTTTTTGCCAATTCCCCCCCCCCCCTCCCCCTTTTTCTGAAATGAAAAAAGTGGCTAAAAATGGACGAAAAGTTAAAGCTAATAATAATAATTATTTACTCAAATGCATGACCATGACGATTATATTATATTATATTACTTTCCCTTTTTTATATTTAATATTATACTCTTTCTAATCCTTTCTGTTCTTAAATTGTGATATTTGTATTTGTCATACAGTATCTCTCTCCTATTTTATATGCTCTTTTTACATTTAATATCATACATGTAAATGGCAGTATATCGTTGTTTTTCATTAGTGAATTCAAAGTAGTTTTTATACCAGTTAACTTTTAACTTTATAACACTTAGCAATACCTGTAATTAGGTCATGCAAATAAAGCTTTATTTTAAAAAAATGCTTAACTTTTCGGCCAAATTTTTGCCATGTTTTGAATTTTTCAAAAAGTGACGACTACAAATGGTGAAAAAGTAAAGGGGTTGTTAGCCTTAACTTTTTTTCAAAGAAATATTAAGGGGTTAGCCTTTACGTTTTGGCCATTTTTTTCTCAAAGTCTATAATGTTTCAAACCATAACATCCAGAATATTGTGCTTTGAGATGATTGTTTTACAATCTAGTGTATTAACACTTAACAATACAACAATGATCAGGTAAAGGGTTGTTCAAAAAACCACGATTAGCGCTAACCCTGTGTTAAAATTTAACCCATGGTTTTGGTTTATGTATTTATGCACGTCTGTTTATGTCAGATATTTAGAAAACTAAATTTCTGAAGATCCAGACAATGTTTCTACAAAAAAGTTTCTGCTTTTATTAAGAAGCTGTTGGGAATTTTGCTTCAAATTAAATGTTAACCCAGGATTAAGTTAACCGACTTTTGAATAACCAGCTGCAGTTCATTTGAGTGTTATAGGAACAAGTTCATTTTTCACTAAATTGTACTGGAATACCTTCATAAGATAAATCAGTTTTTGATGGATAGACAACTTTAACACTTCCTTCGTCATCTGTTGTACGTACTTGTACCAAAACCAGCTCTTTCTTTGCTGTAAATATAAAAGTCAGAATAAGCGAGTAATCATTATTTACAAGTAGCTGTAACTAGTTATGTTTGGAAAGTGGTAACTGTAATTTCCAATGACATAAATGATTTTGCTTGTGATGTTACTCTGAGTGTATATCCACACTGGGCAGGCTTGAAAAATATATGCCTGACCACGGTGGGAATCAAACCTACAACCTTTGGAATACTAGCACAATGCTCTACCAACTGAGCTACGTGGTCATGTCAGTTCGAGTATGTAATATTTTGGAACTGAGCCTAGTTCCTTCAATATCAATGCAATCTATGATTATTAGATTACACTAGCTGATATCAAAGGAACTAGGCTCAGTTCCGAAATATTACATACTCGAACCCACCTGACCGCGTAGCTCAGTTGGTAGACCACACCCCCACACACTCCTTTATCACCCGACTCCCACACAGTCTTTCGCATTCACCCCCTATGAGAAACCCCCTGGGTAAATAATCTGACTGGTAAACCCAACGAGTTGGCGCACTCTCCCCTCGACAAGTGAAATTGTCTTAAAAAGTACCTGAATCTTGCTCTTTCTCCTCAACATGTGAATACATTCCAGTTTCAAACATTCTTTTTATGAGTTCATCCATCACATTCTTACAGATATTCAGATCACAAGGTGACGTCACTTCAATTAGGATATCAATGCAATTTGATGAAATCTATGAAGAGAAACAACAAATTACAACCAAGTAAATAAAATCTAATGTGAGGACAAGGTTCCTGGCGGTGAGGACAAGGTTCCTGGCGGTGAGGACAAGGTTCCTGGCGGTGGGGACAATGTTCCTGGCGGTGGGGACAATGTTCCTGGCGGTGGGGACAATGTTCCTGGCGGTGGGGACAAGGTTCCTGGTGGTGAGGGCAAGGTTCCTGGTGGTGAGGACAATGTTCCTGGCAGTGAGGACAAGGTTACTGGCGGTGAGGACAAGGTTCCTGGCGGTGAGGACAAGGTTCCTGGCGGTGAGGACAAGGTTCCTGGCGGTGAGGACAAGGTTCCTGCCGGTGAGGACAAGGTTCCTGCCGGTAAGGACAAGGTTCCTGCCGGTGAGGACAAGGTTCCTGCCGGTGAGGACATGGCTCTTTCACAGGAAGTGTATGAATATCTCGAGGAACTTGATCAAATGAATTGGTCAGCCCGAGGTAATGTATTGAATCAATATTTGAGCAACACTTCAATTGGAACGACAGTAAAAAATAAGCAGAAACTCAACGTTTCGAGTGAAGGCCCTTCGTCAAGAGTTAGTAGTAATAGTAATATAACCATTCAGCAGAGTTAATAGTAATATAACCATTCAGCACAGCATTTCTACATAATGGTACTACCTACACTGGTACAGCTAGACAGCTTTAGTATATATGTATTCTTCCCACATTATGCTAAAGTTATTCCAGTTTTCAAATCAGGAGAACAAAATTCTTTCACAAACTATAGACCTATATCACTCTTAAGCAACTTTTCAAAATACATGAAATTTTATATAGTCTCCAATTTGGATTTCGAAGAAAGCACTCAACTTGTCATTTGTTAATTTCTCTAACCAATAATATTGCATCGGATATTGATCGGGGGCCATTTAGCTTTTCAAAATTAGAGCACTATGGTGTTCGAGGTGTCGCCTTGCAATGGATCAAAAAGTGACTTATCAAACCGTAAACAGTTTGTTCAAATTAAAGATATTGCTCTGAGTTTTATGAAATAACATGTGGAGTTCCCCAGGGATCCATTTTGGGTCCACTTCTTTTTATTTTGTCTGTAAACGATCTCCAAAAAGCCTTAAAGCAAGCTACTTCGTCTTTGTTTGCAGATGATACTACTATATACTATTCACATTCTGATATCAAGCAACTTGAGGCAACCCTAAACAGTGAGCTTCAAAACCTTGATATCTGGATGAAATCAAACAAATTATCTGTAAATATAAGCAAATCAAATTATTTAATTTTTCATCCTAGTAAAAAAAAACTAAGCCCCAATTTAGTTCTCAAATATGATAACCAAATTCTTGTTCAAAAACGGCATATAAAATTCTTAGGTGTATATTTAGATAAAAATTTGTCATGGAAAATCCACATAAATTATATTAGTAAGAAAATATCAAAATCTGTTGGAATAATCTATCGCTCACAATTTCTCTTATCATTGGTTACAAAACTTTCCTTATATTATAGTTTAATATACCCTTATCTAACATATTGTAATATATATAGTCTGGTCTTCAACATATGAAATTTGCAAAAGCGAGTTGTTAGAGCAATGACTAACTCAGATTACCGTTCCTCATTCTGCTCCACTTTTCAAAAAATTAAATATATTAGATATCTTCAAACTAAATACTCATTGTATAGGTATATTTATGTATATTTATAGTCATGATTTATTACCTGAATGTTTTGACAACTTATTTATTTCGAACAATCAAGTTCAAGATCATAATACTAGAGCTGCGGCCAAATATAGGTCTCATGCATGCATGTCGAACTAACATAAAACAATTCGCTATCCTACATCAGGGTCCGAAAATATGGAATTGTCTTCCTTCATCAATAACAGGAATAAATATCACTTCTTCTTTCAAAAGAAAATTGAAAAAATATTTGATTGAAAACAATTAGTGCATGTACAATTCAATAGGAGCTTCACTCATAAACAACAAAATAAAAAAAAAACAAAAAAAAACTTTGTTCTGAAAAACAATGAGATGGCCTCTTAATACAAGTCTTTGACTTCCTGAGGTCTTCTCGCCACTTTCAATTTGACATACATAAATATAAATATATACCTAAATATTATTACAATAATCAATGTAAATAACTGAAAGTAGTAAATAAATTGAATTGAATTGAAAAATACTGTGTAAAAAAGTTGTGTGGCTTTCCACTTTGTTAACTAAACCACTAAGTCAGAAATGAAAGACTGGTTATTTTCAAGACAGCAGATGCATACTGTATTGAAACACCACAGGACACAATTTTAGCATTATCCCAATGTTTGAAAATTTGTCCAGCTGGGATATATTGTCATTCACAGTTCGGTATCTAAAACCAAATTTTACTATCCTGCGGATATTAGGACACTGCAATTTTAGACCTTAATTGTTCGTAGTTACAATACTTACTTTAAAAGCCCTGATTTTGCCTGACGTTTTGTTCTTTGCTTTTCTTTAGTGGCAGTTGCCTTCAAATCATTGACCAATTCGGTTGCCGTGAATGTTTTATTCTTTCCCAAAGGGACCAGACTGATTTCATCCACTGGCAAGGCTTCGTAAACAAGTGGAAATGAAAGCGACGTCATGCAGTGGGTTGCAATGGTTGCCACAGCTCGATGATCACAAGCAGATTCATGAAGTTTTGTCTGAAAAATAAATTTTGTCAAATAAAATGTCCTGCATAACCTTGAAGAAAACTCTGACCAGTATTCCATATTTCAGTTGTGAATACAACTTGTTATATTGAAATGATTGATTTTCCAATACACAAAAAATATTCAAGCACAAATACGGCAGGTCACCTATAACGTGGCACTTTTCTTAATTTTTGCCCGAAATACACTCAATGGGTTAACAAATAAACAGTGACATTTGATGCCATCCTGAATTTCAGATGGTACAAAGGACATTTTATTAGTTATATAATATTAACCTTAACTATACTTAGTCTGTCTAACACTTATCTTTACTTATTAACTAGTTATTGATGTAACCGTTTTTGTAATATTAAACCATTATTTTGTAAATATATATACCATACCCTGTAAATTCATTTAGATTGCTCTGAACTGACGTTGTATTGTAAACAATGAAACGTTAGCTAATAACAATTTTTCCTTTTATTATGTTTGGATTTAAAGTTATTTGCTGGGCTCTGCTCTTTATCTTTAAACTAATTATATTAGTAAGTAATCTTTTCATAATACCTGCATATTAATAAATTTCTTGAACGTTTCAGGCTGACCCAGGTCAATTTGCTTTGCGATAGCACACACAACATACGGTCGGACATCAGTGACACTCTGTTTTATCACAACCTTGTACTCATCACTCCTTTCCACTTTAATAACGAACTGTGGGTCCTCGTCAGCCTTATCCCCGTCACTTTTAGAACTATGTTTCTTTCCCTTTTTACCCTTTCCTTTGGTCTTGCCGCTTGTATTTCGAACGTAATCGAGGACGGACTTCGTTGGGCACTGTGCAATAAGCTTTTTCAAACGGTTATCCCCAATCGGGTTTTCCAACAACGTCAGTTCTTTCAATTTGTGGCAGTCAGCAAGCTCTGCTGGTAGGGCTTTGAGCTTATTATGAGAAAGGTCCAACACTTTCAAAGCTACGTTATGGGAAATTTCCGCAGAGATAGATTCGATTATATTGTTCGAGGCACGGAGCTCATACAGAGTTTGCAATTTGTGAACCCCATCTGGCAGGCTTACCAATTTATTGTGGGAGCAATCAAATTTTGATAGATGAATAAGCTTTTCAAAAGATGGCAGACAATTTAACTTATTGCAGCTCAAATTCAGGGTATGTAGGTTGGTCAATTCGCCCAACTGTACGGGCAATTCGGACAATACATTACCAGAAATATCAAAAAACTTCAATTCTGCGAGCTCTCCGACACAAGACGGTAGTTTAGACAGCTTATTCTGGTGTAAATCCAACGTACGAAGGTTCACAAGTTGACGAAGCGCTTCGGGCAGTTCTGACAGTTCAGTTTGAGATATTTGCAGAAAATTGAGATTTGTCAAGGTGAATATAGTTTCATCCAAACCACTAGAAGTTACTCTTTCGGAGATTTCAGTTCCATGTAGAACTAGCTCGTATCTTTTCTCTTCCTTTGCTGTTTCGACTTCTTCCCAAACCATAATTTTGATATTTTTTTACAAAAATATTCTCACACCTTTTTTATTTTTTATACAACACGTGTTTTGTTAGAAATACTTTATGTAAAACACCACAAGAATGTACAATGTCGAAAATGACCTCAATGTAACACACTGGACTATTGCCTCATTGGTGGTTTCTGCCTTTCTGGTGTTGGTGTGGTCGACTCAGCCATCATGAGCCTGCGGCTAACTCAGCCAAAAAAGAGTACAGTAACTGCTGCTACCATGGTCCTAGCCAGTGCACTTATGAGGAACATCACAAAAATCACGAAATTGACAGACAGAATTTCCCACAAAATTTGTCCCATTTATTTTTATAAGCCAATATTGCCAGACTGTGGAGCGAATATTGCCTGACTGGCTTTGTTTGCCCAACAAACTGGGGGGGAGGGGGACTGCCGCCCCCCGGTACGCCCATGCTGACCTCAGAATGACATTTCGTCAAAACTTTTTTCTTCAGGATTGGTTTAGAAACGAATTTGTAGTAGGGTTAGGTTAGGGTAAGGATTAGGGTCAGAGTTGGTGTTTGGAGTAGAGTTCTATCGAGTCTATTCTGTGGTGGCATGATGTGTGGTTGTAAATTTACTTTTATGCATCCAATTTGCAACCACAACTGAACTGCCAGGATTTTATTTGGGGGCAGGGGCAACTTAAAAACCACAAGTCACAATTCTAGGGGTGCATGCTTCCCCAAATAATTGGGGTCTCTGAAATGGCATTTCTTGCATTGTGTTGGCACTTGGAAAAAATGTTGTTTTTTTTCACCAAAGTGCAGCCTAGCTGGCCTTGCTTTATGATTTTACTCCGTCAAATGTCAGATGATTTCACTTGTCAAGGCGAGTGCTGCCACTCTATGGGTGACACTGTCTGCCAATGCATCCTGTTAACCATGCTTGGGCAAGTCATACTTCATTGCTTTACTCTCTTTTTTAACTTTCAGAACTGCTCAAAGTGCTTGGTCAACTTGCTTTGTACATTGGATATAGACCAAAATAAGTGATTGAATATCTTGATTTCAGAATGAAAATCAAACCCATCATTTCCGAGGTGTAATCACTAATAATTGCTCTCACTAATTCTACTACCAGAAGTGCCAAAAACTTCATCTGGAAATTTTGACACTGATAGGTACAAAAAATTATTTCTTTAAATTATTTGCCTTCAGATACAACACTACTACATATTATATGAAATAATTAATATATTTTCTCACCCTGACAACTGCTAGTTGACAACCCTTCTCGATCATACACACCATAGTGTATATATTAACCAAACTCATAAAAACTGAACAAAATATGAACTTGTTTTTTAGAAATTACATAACATTTACAAAAATACTTTAACATTACAATATGACAAGGATTGACATTCTGTAACTTCTTATAACCCAATCCCGGCCATTATCCTTTCTTCTAAAATAAATTTCATCACATTTTTCAAAACCTATATGCCTTCACAATGCCATCTTGCAAGGTTAGGTAGGGTAAACACAGTGGTAAAATCATTGCCTCGTCCCAGTGGGAATACTTGTGTTTGCCACACTTCAATTGGCAAGATAGTGCCGCAAACCCTGAAAAAGTGTATTGTGAACCCTCTATTTCAAACAATAAATATAAACAGGACCAGAATATAAATTATTCTAAACAAAAGTACCAGTTATTGTTACATTTGTGTACATGGACTAATTATTATACCTTGTATATAAATACACTAAAGGCCATGATAGTTATGTTAACAATGCAGCTTCTGCAGGAGTACATTGAATTTGAAGAACTGTCCCATCATTAAGAGTAATAGTTTGTGCTTGCTGTTGTTGCACTAACTGAATTTGTTGTTGGGTTAACTCTACTTGCTGTTGTGTTGCTTGTTGCGGTTGTACGAGCGCTTGTATTCGAGTCTGTCCCTGTTGCACGTTTGGTTGCTGCTGGGTTAGTTGCATAATGGTAACCTCTTGCGAGGTCGGCAGTTGTTGCTGAGCTGTTTCTTGTTGTTGAGGGGTAGTTATCACTTCCCCTGCCTGTGACAACGGCTGCTGTGACACATTTTCAAGAGCGTTCAAGACTTGCACTTGGGTAAGATCATTTGCATTAGCTGTTTGTAAAATGGTATCACTCTGAACAGAGACATCGACCATTCTGCTTGTCTGGGATGATGTCCTCCTTGCTGCATTCCCATGGGTTTTTACATGCTTTGACAAATGGTCGCTTCGCATAAATCGCTTTCCGCACTGTTCGCAAGCGAATTTCTTTTCCCCCGTGTGGGTTCGTAGGTGCCGCTGAAGTTCATCGGACCTCGTAAACCGCTTTCCGCAAAACAACCACTTGCAAACAAAAGGTCTTTCACCACTGTGCCATCGAAGATGTGCTCGGAGATGCGAAGTCTTTCCGTAAACTTTTCCACAGCCTTCAATGTGGCATATATGAATTTTCTTGCCATTTGCCATTCGCCCTTCACCATCCCGACAGTTTGGACAAGTGCAGGCTACCCGACGGACTCTACGGGCTATTGGGTTTCCGTTACCGTCTATAGGGGTGATCGTGTCTTGAGGGTTGCCAAGATCTTTTGAATCTTGGCTAGGGGCCATCTGAACCTCCGTAGTTGGGACCATAACGGAATTATTTTGCACCCAATCGATCATGCTGTTATTGGCAGTTGTATCATTGAGGACAATAGAAGCTTGAGATGTGTTGTTCATGGTGACCATCGGTTGCTGGTTAATCAGCTGTCCGACCCCCTGGTTGTTGGTGGTTTGTGGCAGAGGCATCGAAACAGTAAACTGGTTATTATTGGGCAGGACAACACTGTTCAAATGAGATGCCTCGGTTGCTGAGATGTTATGATATTGGCTGACCGATTGTTGGCTAGTTATTTCATTTTGTGATGCAGCCCAGGCATCCGTTTTTCCCTGCCACATGACAGAATTAACCGCATAAGTATTTCCTGCTGTTGTTGTTGTCCATTGCTGTTCAGACTGAGCTTGAGTCGCTTCAATGCTTGCCCCTTCGGCTTGGCTTAACGCTGAATATATTATATTCGAAGAAGAAGGCGAGCTGTTCGCTAAGCTCACTTGACGACGGCTGTTCTTCCTGGCCAATTTTACTACACGTTGCTGCCAGCAAAACCAGAGGAGACTTCGAGGTTTCCTTGACGTAAGATAGACAGGGGGCGGGAACAAGAAAAGGGGGTGTGAGTTACGAACGTTCGGAAAATGTTACAATAATACACAAAGAATAAAGTGGCAATTGATACAAAAATATTCTAGTTCCGCGCTTACCTGTGGCGGTCCGGTTTGCTCGATAAATTCCATGCCCGTGTCTTCGGTTTTAATGCTGCGAAGCATTCTTAGTTCGCTCTTAAATTTTTCTCAAGAGAGCAGTGTTTTTTCTTGCGCCAAAAGGCTATCGGAGTATCGGCTTTACAAAGTAGCGACCGGTTTGATGCGGGAAGCAACAAGTCTGTGTTTTAGCCAATCAGAATGCATTATTCAGCTTGATTATTTCGACCGTAGATGTAAATAGGGTTATTTTTGCCGGTATTTAGCGGATAAATATACAATATGGATTATGGTATACGCTAGAATACGATAGTGTAGTCTGGTGTTATTCCTGCAAAAGTTTTATAAAAGCTAGAAGCAGTTTTTGGCAAGTTTTTTGAACACAAATTACATGCCATTTATTGCATTAATTTCATGAAATCAACATGATAGATTTCATGACTAATTTGCAACATTCCACAGCTCGTTGCCTAGGCAACCGTGACGTCACGCGCTTTGATAAACAAATTTTGCGATCAAATTGTGTTTCTAAGTGACAATTAGAAGTCATTCGATGGATTATAGATTTATAGTGGAAATAATGATTACGGCAAAACGAAATCTATGCTGGTGTATTCATTGGTATTAATTTCTGCTTGCGAGATGGTGGAGTGACTATTTGAAGTGGAACATCATACAGTATTAACAGTATTAATGCATTTAATCTTCGATGAGTATAAATATAAACAAGGTAATCTCGCATGGTGCTATTATAATTTATAATCTCATGTAAATACTCTTAAATAGTTTTAGTTTGATCACTTTTACGCTGTAAATACAATACTCCTAGTGATGTAAGTAGGTAAGTAGATAGGTTACCAGTAGGTAGAATGGTAGGTAGGATGGCAGACAGGTAGGTACTAGGTAGATAGGAGGCTGTGAATATGTCAACACAAATACTTTGTTTCTTCGTAATATTTCTCTGTGAAAATTGGTATGGGTGCTAAAGCGTCCCAATTCAAGAGTATGCACTTTAGAAACTACTGCAAGTTTGTTGCACTTCTGGTTCTGTGTACCATGGCCTATGAGGGTCGCGCAAGGCCGAGAGGCCCTGGGAGAACGAGGATGGGTAAGTAGAAGTAAGATAAGGTAATGTAAGTATAGGTAGGCAGAATAGGTATGGAGGAGTAGCTAGGCAGGCAGGCAAAGTCGGTTGAGCACATAACCTTAGACAGACCGAGTAAGGATCAGAATGGGTTGCAGGGATGGAAATAACGGCCGGTGACCAGTAATTACCGGCCAAATTTAGATAAATCACCGGCCAAATAGATATGTCAATAGTAAAGTAATCGCAAACAGGTTTCTGGAAAATTGCATAGAAATAAAGAAGTTTGGTCATTACGAGTCTCAGGGAATTAAACGGAATTATGTACAGTACATACCAAATCGATTAATTTTAACAAGGGTTTCATTACAGTCATATTGATTTTTTAATAAGTGTCTTGAACGATTATTGATAGTGATAGTCCATAGGACTTGAGGAGGAGGAGGCAGTAGGGATTTCTAATGCAGCTCCCCAATCACCACTGATGATGCCATGATTTTTTGCTTTTAAAAAAACACCGGTCAAATATTTCGCCTTGTCAAATTTTTAAAAATTACCGGTCAAATTCGTTTCCCTTATTTCCATCCCTGGGTTGCATTGGTATGAATCCAGGCTGAATGGGTAAAACTTTTGCAGTGATTGATGACAAGTTTGCACAACGGTACAATGATAACAGACAATGCCACACCAGTAGTTCCAATGAGAATTACGCATTCTTTTCCACCAAGGGGAATTGTGGCAAATATCCTTACCAACTCGAAAAACACAAAGGTAAATACAGTACTTTCCTGAGAGAAATACACCTTGGATTAAGTGTTTGGAAGAATATTTACAGTTCCCTTATACATCATACATTGGCAGCACCCATTTTATACACATGAACTTGTGGAAAAGAGACTCTGTTGATTACCATGCAGAGGGCATATAGATGCATTTTTTTGCACCTGCAGTGGTGGCAGAACAGTTTTTAATTTTGGGGAAAGGGGGGCTAATTCCTATAAATTGTCCAAAATATACAAAAAAAATTCCACAGAAATGTTGGCGATGGGGGCAAAAAATTTTCCGTAGTCCTAACAGATTTCCTACATGATATTTTGAATACATGTACCAGTTTTCTTTCGTCTTTCCTGAATTTTATATATAAACTTTGTATAACTATATAAAATTTGGAATCTTATTCTGTTTTTTTGGGGGGGGGTTTTTTTTTGCCCCCCCCCCCCCATTCTGCCACCTATGTTCTCCTGGTTAGGTCTTACATTTGTATAATAATGTCAACATTTCTATTTACAAAACCCCTTCAATATTCTGTTCTATCGAACAAAAGTTGTTCAACTTCTAGCTAATCTGTGGCAAAAGTACCAGTAAAAATGACCATCATATTATAAATATTTAGGGTAATTCTTTGTATCTGTATGGTAGTTTCAAGGAACATTCAATGGCTAGCACAACAAGGACAAAGGTACAAAGAAGTTTTTAATTTATTATGATCTAGTTCGAGAACCCTTCATCTACATCTATCCAAGCACCATTGCAAACCACATCTGGTCAGAACATATTTTCTAATGATCAGTTGTTTTGGGATTTTGGAAAAAAATCATGAATCAACTATTTTTCAATAAAATGACTAAGGCTGCAATTAATATATCTATTAAACTACCAAATCTCAATATTACTTATTTTACAGATAAGAAACGAAGAAGATGCTAGCTTCTCTTTGCCACCAACTCTAACTGAGAAGACTTTTAAAACTAGGTAAACATTTTAAGCTTCGCTTTGTACAGTGTTTCCTTGCCAAGGCATTTTAAGTCTGACCTCATTCATTCTTTTTAATTTCTGTAGACAAGCTCCAAGATTTTACACAGTTGACACAACAGGCTTACGGCAACAAAACAATAACGTTGATCATGCACTGGATCAACTCATTACAAACTCTGACTTAACAGATCTGAAGGACATATATCACAGAATTTGCAAGGCAAGAAATCCTAGAATTGCATTGTTCTTTTCTAATTAGAAATATACAGTTAGAAATGTATAGTTATTGTAATGACATTTAAAATTCCGCTTTGTTCATTAGGGAAATGTATCTACTCTTCAAACATTGGTTTCGAAAAAGAAAATCTCTCAAAAATTTGTGTTTGTTCAAAACAGTTCACCATTGCACAGGTACATGTATGTGATAAGTACTGTTATCTTACAGTAAGTTTGTATTATTATTGTGTATATATAAAGTATATACTGTACATATGTACATAGTTTTCATTGGTAAAGACAATTTGTTTCAATTCATATACTATAGATACCCACAGCAGACAAGAAGACTCACAGCCAAAAACCAAGAGCCTGGACAGCGGACAACAGTTGACCAACCATGTAGAAACAGGTAATTAATATATTAATAATACCAAAATGAATTGTGTGTTTTATGCCTTTCCAAGGAAGTGCCGCCAGGGAATTTTAACAAAATATCTTCACAAGGAATTGAATCTTTAACTCTGTCTTTATCAATCTTTTAGAGAAAATGCAACATCACAGAAGACGAACAAACGTGTCCTTGTACCTTCGCCCTATTTTGATCGTACAAACAACGAAAAGACAAGCATTTCAGAAGCTTCCTCTCAACATATATTATACCCAAGCAGCTTTGCAAGAAGCTTTAGAAATAATGCGTGTAAACGTCCTATCGAGCCAACAGTTATAAACTTAAATTACAAACTACCAGAATTAGGAAAAGATCGAAACTCAAAATTTCCTGCTAAGAACAGAATGAAGAAACAGCGATGGGGTTCATCTGGCTGTAATAAAAAGGATTAGGATTCTGGTGAAAAGAACACCCTAGCTTTGTGCCAGCACAACATACTCGTCCATTTTTCACAGAAGGAACGAAACATGCAAAGATTTGCAGCCATGGACGAAAGGAAAAGATTGCTTTCGCAAAAAACCAACAAGAAATGCAAATAGGAACGGAAAGAGCGAGAACGAAAGTCATACTCAATGATGAAACGTAATAATTGCACCATTTGCACATCGCAAAACACCCACCAATGTTTTCTGACAATTATAAACTTGTGCGTTTTTGCGCGTGTAAAATTTTAAAGTTGAATTTTGAAAAATTAATGTAAATACGTTTACCTAATTCCTTAAAGCAATTTCAGTCTAATATAAAACTCTGTATCCTGCGTTATTTCTTATTTACGTGCAATCAGTCTTTCTACACACCTTTCAATGCCCTACTGGTTGTACTGAAAAGTGTTACTGGAAGTTAAAAAGTTTTAATCTGACCTGCATAACCAGAGTCTTTCAGTTCTCAAAATGAATATGATCTCGTTTCCTTGCATTTCGTTCGTCCATTTTCTTCGTAATCTAAAGTTTTTGAAAGAAAGAAAAATGGGTGATCCCAGCTATGTACAGACTAAATTTTGATCAAGACAAGACGAACGAAATCCAACACCACAGCTAGAAAGAGCGTCTTAGAATGGGTAAAACTGCAAAGAGTGGTTGCTAAATGTTGTAAAATGAAGAAAAATCTAGCCCTGTGAAGTTCGCAACTTTGTATGTATGGTTATTTTTCCCGCGCGTAATGCAAATATATACAAAATTTGCGAACTTCATGGGTATATATTGTCCTTATTTACAACAATTCGCAAGCAAACTTTGCAATGTTACTCATTTTAACATGCTCTTTCCAGCTATATGATAATGGATAGATCAAAATTCTTGTCTAGATCAAAATTCCATCTATAGCTGGAACCATCCATTTAAGGACACGTAAGGACAACCGTTTGTGTTTGGTAGGGTGAAGCTGGAATCCTTTTCCTCCCATGCGTCTGAGGTGGGAGAAGCATTCTAGTTTGACTCTATACTGGGAATTAAAATCTGGCAACCTCATATAATGGATATATTTCGGTTAGCACTATTTTCCATCCAGCAAACTGACCTGACGTCATTTTCGGAAGATAGAAGAGGTGTTAAATGGCTATGTAACTAACCCAAACCCTACTCTAACCCCTGACCCTAACCTCAACCCTAATCGAATTAATAAAAAAAATCCGAAAAGAAACGACTTTAGAAAATCGATAGGGCGGTTTGCTGGATGGAAAAAAGTGCTAACCATATATTTCAGGAATTGAAATCTTGGTCAATAATCTCCCACCTTTTGCCTTCCTCTTTTATTCCTATTCCGTTTCTTTCCTTGTTGAAATCTTTCAAGACGATCGCTATTTAATCGTTCCCAGTAATCCGCGTCTTCTTTTTCTGAAAACAAATGACTTAAATATAAAGTGTGACTAACCCCAACTATAATTTTTGGTACGTGTAATATTTGGGTCATTCTGAGAAGAAATGTAATATCTCTCTATAGTAAAAAACCTCATCTTGATCAACTTTTTCACTCTCAAAGTTTCCAGATATGATGTCATTAGGTGAATTTTTGATACAAAAAAACAAAGGAAAACTATTTTGCAATTCACCTAATGACATCATATCCGGAAACTTTGACATAAAGATACAAACTTTGACATAAAGATACAAACTTTGACTTTGTTATAAAGATATATTACATTTCGTCTTCGGATGACCCAAATATTACACATTCCAAAAATTGTATTTGTGGTTAGTCTCACTTTAAACTCTCTACACTCAATAGCTCTAAGCTGTTTTCCCTAAGGGCCACCCATTATCGATCAAGTCTTACGCCCGTATTCTAAAAGCTCACTCACACTCAATGAGTAGAAGTTCAATCTGAGCTTCTCTCGAGTGTCAGTGCTGTTTTTGAATAGCTGAAGGGCTAGTGTCGTACCTTACTATGTGACTACTCACCCACCAGCTAGTCATAAACAGCATTGACACTCAAGAAAAGCTCAGATTGAACCTCCACTCTTTGAGTGTGAGCTTTTAGAATACAGGCGTTACTGCAAGATAAAGTAAAAACCTGGGTAACACTGGTGTAACTTTAAGTGGCAAGAAAAAAATTATTTCGGACAAGTACAGTAGAAGTTGATTCTTGCTGGCCCGATCGGGCAAGTTTTGTCAGAAACTGCTTTCCACACTAAATTGTTTGCTTGCATATTTATGTTATGCACTCTGTTATAAATCTGCAGCTTAAATCAATACTTCATGTTTAAGTCTTCAATTGAATTTGTAAAGGAAAATATAAGATTAGAATGGTGATTCAAAAAACTCTTTCTGCAATCATTTGCTTCAAATTTTGTTAATATACGTGAGGGCTAAACTAGACCAGATGGCAAGTGAATTTTATTTCGGGCAACCAATTTTCATGTCCAACTTTTATTTATTTATTTAGCTTTGCCAACTAGGGCAGGGTCACCACAACAGCATATGCCAATTACTGTGGGCCCTTTTACCTAACCCAGCCTGTCAACTTTCCCTGTGGGAGGAAACCGGAGTACCCGGGGAAAACCCACGACTTTCGGCAGAGCGTTGATTTTTACTCTTTCCACATGAGTTTTTTTTTATTCTTTTTAGGGACTGGTCATAAAGTAACTGCTAGGGTGGGCTGGAGGTAAATCACAAATTTTGCCAATAAATTCGGTGACCCATCTTAGGGTGTAGATAAAAATTTCAAAGCCCATCTTACAAAAAATTTTTCATGACCCACCCATTCTAAATTTGGAAAATACACTTTTATAATAAAAAAAACTTGCAGGTATGAACATTGTAAATATACATGGCACTGTATTGACATACATAATTCCACCAAGCTTGACCAACACATTGATACTGAGCTGCTTTCCAGTCGATTGTATATTTGCTGTGATTCGACCACTTGTTGTTGTTGTTGTTGTTGTTGTTGTTGTTGTTGTTGTATAAACAAAGGACTGGCTTCAATAGCATCATTTGGATTTGATAATTTGGATAGTTTTGCTTACTTTTACTATTAATATTTCTTGAAGTAGACATGCATGGGTTTTTGTTTGGTGACCCAACAGTGGACATGCAAAAAAATTGACGGCCCATCAAAACTGCCCAAAGATTTTCCATGCCCATCCCAAATCACTCCAGCCCACCCTGGCAGTTACTTTATGACCGGTCCCTTACTTTTTTACTTGCCCTGATGGTATAGTGTTTTGTAAAAATAGTTATGAGTTACAGAGGTGAAAGCCAGGTAGACTGAAATTCAAGGACTTTCGAGGACTTTTTCAGTAAAATCAAGGATCTAAATCCGGAAAAATCTCGGAAAAAGGCTACCAACCTGTCAACTTTTCAATTTTGATATTTTCCATGGAACCATTTGTTGTTGAAAACGTTTCCACAACTTTATCACAGGCTTCTTTTGTTGCAAACCGGACATGACCCTTTAACAAAAATATCAAAATACGGATATTTTTACACAATATATTGAAATTTCGCGAATTTTAGCCAAGAAAGGTTTGCTAAGCATCACTTAAAAAGCGTAATAAAATGTTAAAATGCTAAACGTTTAAAAATGCTGTGCTGAGTGGTTATATTACTACTTTAAAAAATAAGCAGAAACTCGACGTTTCGAGCGAAGGCCCTTCGTCAAGAATTAGTAGCAGGGTTGACGAAGGGCCTTCGCTCGAAACGTCGAGTTTCTGCTTATTTTTTAAGGTAGTAATATAACCACTCAGCACAGCATTTTTACATTGGTACTACCTACACTGGTACAGACAGTTTTAGTAAACGTTTAAAATACTAAGGAATCGTTCATTATTGATACCCGGGGTTGGTACCGAAAAGATATGGGTTGGGTAATCAAGTTTTTGACTAGCTCAAGGGTTGGGTAAAAAAAATTATGGATGTTTGTCAGCTATATAAATAAAATAAAATCAAAATTATCATACATTGGAAAATATGAAGAAAAATGTGTACAATACATTCTGTACCAAAATAGACCATCAGTGATTGAGGAAGGACTCTATTATTGATCAGCAGAAACGTGATTGCTTTGGCACACTCAGTGAGTTTGAGTGTGAGTGAGCTTTTAGAATTTAGGCAACTTGATTTTGGTCACCATAATCTTGTGTATTCAATTATTATGAAGTACAGTACGTAACACATGGGTTGGGTAAACATTATTTTGACCATTGTTGAGTTTGGGTTAATAAAAGATTTACAGTGTTTTTCTCTTCGGTACCAACCCCAGGTATAAATAATGAACGGTCCCTAAAAGTTCTAAAAATCCCTTTCGACACTCGTTGTATTAATTGGCGGTTTACTAGTTTCGTCGTTAGACCTCTTCAGAATCAGCCATTTTTATAAATCGCAGCAAATGTTAAACAGCCGCAGGACACTGGTTACATTGAAGTTTTGCAACTTGAATCTCTAAAATGCAAGTCCCACTATGGGCAGCCATCATCCAAGGACCGGTTGTATCAAGCCTGTTTAGGGGCGGACCATTAGAAAAGTGATGCGGGGGGGGGGAGGTTCCTGCCGGTG
>CACRXK020000904.1:4260-53296 GCA_902702795.2 Paramuricea clavata
CAAACCTGAATACTCGTATTCGTGACAGAGGTCTATCTGCCCGTGAAATGTGGTACCAGCGTGACCAGTTTACGAATTCGCAACTTCCCATCTCCGACCTACACCTAATCAGAGAACAGCACTCTCACCGTATACATAATCACCCTGCCAGTGAGAAGTCTAAAACCCCCAGTGGTCAACGCCGAGCATCGCCCGCCCTTCAAGTTGGTGACCTGGTATATATCACTTCGGATGGCTCCAAAACTCGTGCACGAGATCGATACTTGGTTGTGTCAATTGATGGGTCGTGGTGTAATGTACGCAAGTTTGCTGGTTCCCAACTCCGATCCTCGCCATATCGCATCAAGTTATCAGAGTGCTTTCTTGTCACCAACAATTTCACTGCTCCACCTCCAAGTCCTCGTCTCCACCAACCTCACAAGTACACTCCAGCTGCTGAACCCAAGCCTCCCTGTCCACCTCGAGTCCCGGAAAAGTTATCCCTTCCACCCTACAACGATGATTGTGTTTTACCCTCATCTCACACCACTTGTTTCCCTGGTCCTGATTACAAACATTCCCCGTCTAACTCTTATAAAGCTGATGAGCTCACTACTAGTCTTCCTAGCCCCTGCCAGTCACCCTCCACCCCCGCTGCATCCGAAGATTCACCTGCCCCTCGACGCTCCAGTCGCCAACGCCATTCTCCCGTTCACCTGCAAGACTTTGTTACATAATTGAACGTTTACATATAGCTTAAATTTATATTGGTTTACACTAACACTCTCGGAACAATATGTAGAGAAAGACAGACAAAAAGTAGTCACGCCATAGTGTGGCTTTTAGTTGTTATTGTTGTTAGTAAAGATCACATGCGCCTGCGATGTTGTTCGCGCCTAGGCGACCTTTACTTCATGTTAGTATACTCTTGTGGCTTGTCTTGGCCTCGTTGTTGTTTTATTCATAACATAGTATTAAAGACTACCATTTAAAGTCGTCGTTTTAGCTTCGCTGTCGAGTGCCCTCCTAAACATTGGCGCAAACTGCGTGGCATAGAAGAGGCCCACTGGATCTGGCTCTTCTTCTGTTGTCTCACTATGCAAGGGTAATCTAGACAAACCATCCGCATTCCCGTGTAAATTAGTGTTCTTGTATCTAATTGTATAGTCAAAACCCGCCAAGAACAAAGCGTAGCGTTGTAATCTAGCAGCAGTGACAACAGGAAGGCTTTTGCTAGGATGAAAGATTGAAGTGAGAGGCTCATGATCAGTCAGTAAGGTAAAGTTCCTACCGAAAAGGTAATTGTGGAATTTCTTGACTCCCTACACTGTAGCTAGTGCTTCTTTATCTATCTGTGCGTAGTTGCGCTCCGCCTTCGACAGGGATCTCGATGCAAACGCTATCGGGCGCTCTGTGCCGTCTGTCATGACATGGGACAGTACCGCTCCAATTCCTAAAGGTGAAGCATCACAAGCCAGTTGTAAGGGAAGGTTAGGATCATAATGTGTAAGCACCAGATCTGAAACAATCATTGCTTTAACTTTGCAAAAGGCTTCTTCGCATTGATCTGTCCAGTTCCATTGGTAGTTACTTTCCAGCATTTGGTTCAAAGGATGCAGGATTGTAGCAAGGTTTGGCAGGAATTTGTGGTAATAATTCACCAATCCCAGGAAGGAGCGTATCTCTGCAACACTCTGGGGGCGAGGGGCATTCACCATTGCAGCTGTCTTGTCGGTGGTCTTGTGCAGGCCTTCACTATTAATGTCGTGGCCACAGAACGTGATCTTTTCTTTGAAGAACTCACACTTCGATTTATTGGCTCTTAACCCATGGTGGTGCAGCCGTCGAAGGACCTCCTCCAGGTTAGCCATATGCTCTGCATCGCTTTTACCCGTCACAATCATATCATCTAGGATACAACTAATACCAGAAGTTCCTTCCAGAATCTGATCCATGGTACGCTGCCAAATGGCGGGAGCTGAGGTAATACCAAACACCAATCGATTGTATTGAAACAAGCCCATGGACGTATTAATTGTAAGGTACTTCTTGGATTTTTCCTCCAGCCCAATATGATGGTAAGCTTGGCGGAGGTCAATCTTGGAAACCTTTTTCCCACCAGCTAAATGGGCAAAGATATCTTCGATTCGAGGCAGAGGATACTGTTGTGCTTGTAGTGTTGGGTTAATAGTACCTTTGAAGTCACCACAAATACGGACTGAACCATCTTGTTTCGGCACTGGTACAATCGGTGTCGCCCAATCACTCCACTCTACTTTCGACAAAATACCTTCGCTCTGAAGTCTCTTCAGTTCTTCCTCCACTTTCGGTCGTAAGGAATATGGGACCTGACGAGCTTTGCGAAACTGCGGTTGACTACCTTCTTTGAGGGTTATCCTTGCTTTGGCAGACTTGAAAGTTCCCAGCTTGTCTTCAAAAACCTCTGCATACGTATCCAATAGGTTTTTCAGCTTCTCTTGTGTAGTCGTGCCAGGGTTTCTATGGCTGGAATCTGAGGATTTCAACAACTTAATGGTTTTCCAGTCGAGGCGAAGCCTGTGAAGCCAATCTCGACCCATTAACACTGGACCCTTAGTCTGGACTACATGGAATGGCAATTGACATGATTGATCTAAGTATTCAACTTGCATGGTAAGGCAACCAACTGGAACAATCAGTTCACCAGTATAGGTCTTTAGTAAGGTGGTTGTTTTCTCTAACTTCTTGTCGCGAAATCTTTCCAAGAACATGTCATATGGCAAAATGGACACGGCCGATCCTGTGTCTAGTTCCATGGATAGTGGTTGATTTTCAACTTTCACGTCAACCCATATGACATCACTGTTTGATTTGTTTACATTATGAACTTCTAGGTTATTCAACAAGTGTTCAAACTCATCTGGTTCGGTCTCTATGGCATTGGTCGATTTCTGGTATCTTGATCTGGGAGAGGGTCTACCGGGCCCCTGGCTTTGTTGTGCCCGGCAAGCTCTTTGAATATGACCTCTCTTTCCACACTTGTGACAGACTTCTTTCTTAAATCTACACTCAGTTGCAACATGGGTATTAGCTCCACATCGATAACACACTACAGGGGAAGGTGGGCCACTATCTGATCTATTCGAGGGTCTGTTCAGTGTCAGTTTGTCAAGACCAAGAAGTTTTTCTTCTCTACCCTTGCTGTGGATCTCTGTAGCATCTCGAGTGGCTGTTTCCATAGCGATTGCTATGTCAACAGCTTTGGAGAATTTTAATTTTGACTCTGCAAGGAGACGTTTCTGAATTTGCTGATTACTTAATCCACACACCAATCTGTCGCGCAAGGTTTCTTCCAAGTTACTTCCAAAATTGCAATGCGTGGTTAATTTCTTTAACTGAGCTATATAACTTAAAATGCTCTCCCCTTCTTGCTGATTTCTCTTATAAAAACGAAACCGTTCGGCTATTTCTAGTGGTTTAGGATTTAAATGCTTCTGTAATGTACTTACTATTTCATCAAAGTTCTTGTCTGCAGGCTTTTCTGGCAAAAGTAAATCCTTTAATAATGAATACGTTTTGCTTCCAATCAAACTCAGCAGAGTTGGCACTTGATGATTGTCGTCGACATCGTTTGCAGCGAAAAAATGTTGTACTCGTTCGACATACGTCTCCCAGCTTCCGATCTACATATCTAATGCGCATGTCCGTGCGTATGACCGCTGTCCGTCTATATCTATATATCTAACACTAACAGCCGTTGCTATGGCAACAATTACGTTTCAATATGGCGGATATTTTTGGTTCAAAGTAATTTATCTTTTAGTATGTTGAATCTTTTTCGTAATTTTTAAAAAATTCTGAAATGCCAATTTTTTTAAGATCGGAAAATGTAATAATTCGTAATTCTTTTTTTTTTTGGCTTGACAAATTTTTTTGAAAATCATAACAATGATTCAAAAATCAAAATACTAAACGAATTCTTATTCTGAAATAAGAAATGGGGCTAACCGACCTTATTTTCATGTTAAATAACTTGAAACTCAAATTGAAGCGTCATTGTTGCCATAGTAACGGCACTTGCCATTCCTTTTTTCCCTCGAAAAAATCCAATTCTGTAATTATCACTTTTCTAGTCGGACTTTCTTTGTCTTTTAACATATAAGAATTGTTGAAAAATTTGTTCTAAGTCGCAGATCTTCCATTTTTTAGTAAACTGTATAGACAGCCACCAGAAGAAGCTGCTTTAAATTCCCAAGAGCACAAAATCGTGCGCTTTACAAAGTTATTTTAATTTCTTAATAAGTCAATATTTATAATAAAGTTATGCACCATGTCAATATTAATTCTACGCATGTTTGCATTCAGTATTATGGTATTCAAACTCTAACAATACGTTATTTTAATAGTTTTGGGTCTTTTTAGGACACCCAGCATAGTAAATTCAAAGGTCAAGCTCATGCTGGAATGATCATGGAGCCAGCACTGTGAACGGGTTGTACATAATGGTTAGTTGTTCATGCCGCGCAATGTTTTTAAAAGAACGAGGTTATAATATATTAGTGCGTTCATAGAGGCTGTCCTGTGAACAGTGTGAAGGTTATACTCCATGCATGTTTGTTGTTATTTTCTGGCAACATTTTAAAGAACGGAGGCAGTACGGATTATGTAATGTGTCTATTGGATCCATTTCATCATTTGGTCCGACTCGACAAGCCTTGAACTGGGCTGGCTTAAGTTTACTAAGCACAACATGACGCCAAGCACAGTATGACTCCAAATAAAAATGTTGTCCATTTGATCTGTTTGAACCACTTGAAATGTTATTTCCCATTCGATTCAAGTGATCGATATTGGACATATATAAAAACCCAATTAAGGCAAGTCTGAAGAGTATTACTAAGGCCTTTATAATCACCCCTTATTTGCACCATATAAACTGCTACTTGGAAAACTATTGAACCCTAGTAAACACCTCTTGTCCTTTCCATATGTCAAGGCTAGTAACGCCGGGCAGGTAACGTACAGGCATATAAATAGGGCAAACACTTTTGACCAGTCGATAGATGGAAGGTTAAAATCACCCACGACAACTACACAGCTAGACTCAGTTGTATTTTGCAGATAGGTATTCAGTTCTTGTAGAACATCAGGTGTGGAGTTAGGAGGTCGGTAAAACGTGAATAGAAATATTATTTTGTTTGGCGCAATTGATTCAGTTGCAACAAGTTCACTACTTTCAGGCCCGAGATCCAGTCGACGAGTTGCTTGTATACCATTTTTTACAGCCATAAGAACACCTCCACCAACCTTCCCAATTCTGTCGCAACGAAAAATAGAATATCCCGGTAATAATTCACTGTTTAATAATTGATTCATTGAGCCAATTGTTTCACATATACAAACAACGTCATGAAAAGCTCCATGAACAAGCTGCTGCAATAAAGTGCTCTTACAAACTTTAGATGAGTAAAAGTCAGTGTTGTCGTGTGGAGCAAAGGCATTTAGATAAAGGCATTTAGATAATTCAAACTTCTCGCATTTTGATAGAGAAACTTTAATCCAAGTGAAGAGGCTTCACTAGGTCTGGGATGGAGTGGACCAGGATTCAAATGCACGTCGTTCGCCAGAAGAACCAACAGTAATGGTAAATACGATCTTTGCAACAATGTAGAAGCATTGCGTACAGTTCGTTGTATTGACAGCGACGTGGAGTCTTTTCTCATACGACGTGCTTGAGAAAAATTAGGAGCTCTTAATACGTTCGTTGTGGCGTATAGCAAGGTTTTCCGGTCATCGTTCGTGAAACGAGCTGCACGAAAAATCAACCATGCAAAAAGAATAAAATAGATTGTTCTGAATAGGATTATGTCTCTCATGTTGATGGAATAATACCGGGGAAAGTCCCGCACAAACTGTTCGAAGAAGATTTGGCAATGAGGACTATCTCAAATTACTAAAGCGGTTCAAACAGAAACCATCCACAGTCTAGAATGAATAATTAAAAACTCACGGTAGATATGTAAATATGCAAATGTAGTTTAAATAAAGATAGAACATCAGAACCAAATAAAATGTTGAGATTTGTGAAAACCTGTTGCACGAACAGTATGGGACGTCAAGAACAGTACGATGTTATTTTTCCGTATTCAGAGCTTCAATGATTAGTTGTTACCATGACAAATGACGCCAGCAGGATTTAATTAAAATTCAAAACGTTTCAACGGCCAAAATAGTAAGACAACAATTATTTAGAAAATATTCCAACAAAAGTCACGAAAACTTGGCAAAATGCTTGATCACGGCAAAAACAAACTCTATATTGTAGATATACCAAAAATCATGCGTTTCATGCATATATTTATTTATTAACTTTACAATCATACAAAAAATATAACAATGATTGAAGGTATGGTCAACAGGACATGAGTCCCATGTAAAGACCAACCTGATACAATACAATACAATAAGTAGACATACATTAAAGACAAGGACTAGAACACTATTTACATAGCTATATAAAAATTAATAGTTTAGATTATGAGCAACAGCTTAAGTTGAAAGAACAGCATTAGGTTTTCCAAGTGCGCATTCTGTTAACATCGAAAGAAGAGTCTAATTGAGAAGAGTAGTGAGAATGGAGCTGGATCTTAAAGGATGAAACATAGAACAAGAAACATGAAAAAAAAACATGAAAAAAAAATAAATAAATAAAAATTAAAAATTAAAACATGAAACATATATTTTAGGTGGTGACAATCTCGAAATGGCGGCTAGCCGTTTTGTGGAAGTTACTGATAAAGAAATAAGTGAAATTAAAATAAATTCAGTTCCAAAAAAAACACAAAAGACTTGGGTAAAAATACTAGGCTAAAACAATTATTCTACTCAAGCTCGGTAGTGATTATTGGGGAATATTCACCTTGACTTCGTCTCGGCGAATTTTCAACCATAATCACCTCGCCTTCGGAGAAATAATTGTTAAATGTTGGTCAAAAAGCCAGTATTAAATTATCACGCCTAAGTTCAGTGTGTCTCAGATAATCTTGGAAATAACCCCTGAGACCATTATTGCCCATGCTGCAAAGTTAATGGACATTGGCAAAAAATTTTTGCCACTCCATGTCCCCCAGTTCAATCTTGTATGAACAACACCGAAATAGCTTTTGGTAATTTATCATAACACAAGCTCAACATTTGTAGGGGGGATGGGGAAGGGGGCGTCGACTTAAGAAGCAAAACCTGATTCAACATGGAATATATAATGAAACTTTATTAAATGTTTTTCTTTACATACATATACAATCGTAAATCTCTCTCATAAAGGTAACTTACGGTTGGCTATTTGAATCACAATTATACTAAATGAAAAAAAACCCAGAACAAAGTGCATGCAATATATATATACAATGAGATAAGTCAAATTGTTAGTAAATCCGGATTTTCCCATTCCTTATTTCGGCAGCAAAAAATGTAATATGTAGTTCTAATAGCAATAGTCATCATTTTCCTAACGCAGTACATTTGGTGGTTTTTGTCAAGACCAATACTATCTAACATGTCTAAAAATGTATAACATTCTTCTGCAAAAATACCTAAAGAGCTGATGGAAAGATTTATAAATTTAACTTGGTTAAAATTTTTACCTAGCTGTCTCAATAATTCTCTATATTTATCCTTCTTCCGTTTTACGTTGTTTTTGAGGTTTGTCTCATAACCAGTGGTGAGTTCAACCACATATAAGGAACCATTTGAGCACGATAATAACAAATAATAATAATAATTACAATTTATATTGCGCTAATTCCATATATGACATAATCAAAAGCGCAGCACAATAATAGTCAATTTACAAACATGATATTTACAATTAAAAATGGAGGTATATATATTAGGTAAACATCAAAGTCGGCAAAGTACATGTGACAACAATAATTATAACGTTTATAGATCAAAACTATTTTAAAAAGGTAACTTTTAAGGGAACGTTTAAATGAGTCTAAGTTGGTGATGCCACGATTGTCACCAGGTAGTGTATTCCAAAGTATGGAGCTGCTACCTGAAAACTTCTATCACCAAGTGTAGAAGATGATTTAAAAGAGGGATTCTTGAGGAGAAGAGAGTCAGACGATCGTAGGTTATATCTCTTATTATTGCAGATAACAAGGAGATCTTTCAGATAATTAGGACACATTTCATGAAGTCCTTTATAAGTTAATAGAAGAATCTTATAGTCAGTACGGAACTTGACAGGTAGCCAGTGAAGTTCACGCAGAACAGGAGTTATATGGCAGAATTTAGGAAGGCGACGTATAATTCTGGCAGCTGTATTTTGGACACGTTGAAGCTTGTTGAGCTGATATGCCGGAAGCCATATAAAAGACTGTACGCGCGCGTTGCAGTAATCAAGACGTGACGAGATGAACGCGTGAACTAATATTGTAGCAGATTCACGAGAAAGGTATTTTCTAATCCTTTTTATGTTGCGTAGATGATAAAACGCCGCGGAACAAAGTTTGTTTATGTGAGTCGACATAGATAAGCTAGAATCGAGCCATACGCCAAGATTCTTTGCTACTGAGATGGGTTTTACATTGGTTTCAGTGATGGTAATGTTGTCAATATTGACTTTTGCAAGTTGTTGTTTCGTACCAATGATGATAAATTCAGTCTTGCCGTCGTTCATCAATAACTTATCATTACATAACCATTTCTTAATTTCCACAACTCAGGATTGCATTGCAATCAGTGGCATGGCAGTGGTTTCGTTCGCCATATGACCAGGCTTGAATGAGATATATAATTGGGAGTCATCAGCATAACTGAAGGCGTTGGGAAGATGAGAGCGCACAATATCAAATAATTTACTGGTGTAAAGCACAAATAATAGAGGGCCTAGGCAAGACCCTTGAGGGACACCATGTTCGAGTTTGAACATATCAGACTGTACTCCATTTATGATGATTCGTTGGGAGCGACCAGCGAGATATGAGGAGAACCATTTGAGGCCAGTGTCAGAGATGCCAAATTTGTGTTGAAGACGTTGGAGAAGAATCATGTGATCAACAGTGTCGAAGGCAGCACTGAGATCCAGTAGAACAACAAGTGTCACATGCTGCTTATTCATGTTTAGAAGGAGGTCGTTTTTAAATTTAAGCAGTAAGGTTTCTGTGCTATGATAAGTGCGATAGGCTGACTGTCCAGATGGAAACAGTTGTTCCTCGTCCAAAAACGAGTGAAGTTGGTTGTTGGCAGCCTTCTCAGTAAGCTTTGAAGTAAAGGCAAGATTACCGAGAGGTCGATCATTCGCGAAATTTGGTTCTGAATTCTCCTTTTTAAGATTAGGATGAACGACAGCATTTTTCCAGTCAACAGGGAAGTGACCAGTTTGTAGCGAAAGATTCACCATGGTAGTTATCACCGGAAGTAGAACGTCTAGGCAGTTTTTGACTAAATATGTAGGTATAGGATCTAATGAGCAACATTTTGTTGGAGCAGTCGTTATGAGAGTTCTGATGTAATCTTCAGAAACTTCATCAAAAGCCGGGAATTTTTGATGGAGCGGGACATCACAATTGTTTCAAAGTAATCTTGGTCATGTTGATCAGTGGCAGTGGAGGGATGTTGAACGCATAGCTTAGATAAAATATCGGCGATTTTCTTGACGAAAAATCTACCAAAGTCATTGGCAAGGGAATAGGTGGGAATAAGTGGTGCATGATTATCTAGTATGGAAGACAGTGTGTTGTTATAAGAAGAGACGAGATCGTCAAGTTGAATGGATGGGTTAGTACATAAGTCAGATTTAGCGATATCGTCTTTAAACTTTTCCATGTTGATCAGTTTAAACTTTCGATAGGTAATTAATTTAGGAGAGGGTTTAGAAACGTAGCTGTTAAGCTGACATAGGACAGCACAGTGATCTGAAATGAAGCGCCCAGCTTGTGGAAGATTCGCGATGAGACTCTCCGTCCGTCGGGTAATGATGAGGTCTAAAGTGTGACCTTTTTCGTGTGTCGGAAAATGAACATGCTGAGTTAATTAAAGCCATAGAGTCTAATTAATCCAGAAACTTGGTAGCATCCTGGTCTGCAGTAGAAGAATCTACATGTATGTTGAAATCACCGGTGATTAGCAAAGCTTCAGGAGATAAAATAACTGTCTCAAGATATGCTGCAAATTCATTTAGAAATACTGATGTAGTAACTGGGTGATTTACTGAGTATGGAGGCCGGTAGACAATAGTTACACGTAACCGTTTATTAGGAGTGGAAGTAATGATCCATTCAGAAAATTCAAAAGACGATTTCTCGCCAGCAGCTACTTTAGATATCGCTATGTTTTCACGGCATAATAAAGCAGTACCGCCTCCAATGCGACCAATACGCGGGTTATCACGAAGGATATATAGCCGGGTGGTGTACACTCCACTTTGACAGCCGAATCAGAAGATGTTAACCAAGTTTCGGTGACAACAATCAAGTCGAAGTTAAGAACAGACACGTATAATGATAAAAATCTGACTTGTTCTTTAGAGACCAGGCATTCACCGAGCATAATGTGAGTGGAGTAATTGGAGTACTCGGCACCGGAGAGCGTTCTATTTCAATAAGGTTAGATGAAGATTGACTGAAAGGTCTAGATTTATTTCTTCGGGTTTTTCTCTAAACGAGCAGTAATTATGACAGGGGTTGCACGATTATTTTGTTCTGGGTATTATTTTGTTAAAGGGGTACGCAGACGGAAAGGTATGGTCTCAAGCAGTTACGTCTAAGATTATAGCTGTTGGTTATCCAATGTTTCGAATTATTGTGTGACAACGTCGTAAAAACGGTAACCGATTTTGTTTATTACTTTCTTTAGCCAAATTTGCCTGTTATTTTTCTAACGTGTTGCCGATGCTCTGGCACATTAATGATGCACGTTGATTGCTGACCCTCCCAAGATAAATTAACACACAAGAGTTCGTAATAAGCTTTCTTTTCTGGACGACAACTCAACGTAACAGCAACTGCCACTATTACGACAGTGCACAACCTATTTATACAATTACGTCAGTCAACTACAATATACAGTATGTATAGTTACAATTCATTTACATTGCACGCCGAACTTGCAGTTGAATTCCAACGAAAGCCGATTAGTTTATGACTTTCTTTAGATTCCAATACTGTTTGGCACTCTCTCCGGTAACAGGTATGGATATGGAATCTTCACAGAAGCATTGCGTTTCTTAATTACTTCTGAGATACTCTGGAGAGAGGCTTGAAAACGAGAGATAACACCTTCTACTTCTTTGCCATTCAGAAGACCTTGAGAGAAATCTCCAATAAAACGCTAAAAGAGACAATTTAAATATTACTACAGTACTTGCAGCTTTTCAAATTTTCATTTTAGCCTTTAGAAGGAAACGATTTTACACACACTTTGAACGCTCACACTAATACGAGGGTAAATATTCGAAACGCATTCGAAAAGGGTATATATTTGAAAGGAATTCGATCAGGCACTCAGTAATTGAAAAGGAAATTATTTCACTGAATAGCTTACATCCCTTCGTGGTTGCAATCATTCTCTATCAGGGCAAGGTCACATATGCCTTAAAGTGCCTATGACACGAAATTTCACCCTTAAAATGATTTAATAATTTCTTTTGTAGAATTTTGGTAACTTGCTCCCTTTTCAAGATATTCAACTTTGTTTCATATGCAAGTATCACCGGTGTGACATCACATCACATAATGAGTTTTCAGAAAAGTATAGTTTTCTTAACGAACACGTATCTAAAAAACTTAAAAATTGCCCTTGTATATGTATATGTATTAATTTCATAACTGGTAATTAACCCTCTGTATTTGTTTGTAAAATATTGTAAAAGGTAAAATATTGCGTTTTCAAAATGTCATTATGCGATGTGGTGTCACACCGGTGATATTTGCATATGAAACAAAGTTGAATATCTTGCAAAGGAAGCAAGTTACCAAAATTCTATAAAAGAAATTATTAAGTCATTTTAAGTGATCTTTACAATGCAATCATAAACATTTGGGGTGAAACTTCGTGTAATTTAAGGGATGGATAAAGAGTGCCGAGAATTAGATAATAGACATTTGCTGAATTTGCTTCAGTGCGCACGAGACAATAGCATGAAATCGAACAACAAAAAATACTGATTCTAATGAAAAGTTACAAAATCAAGGAGTTACATCGGCGACCGACTTCAATTTTGCTTGTCCCTGCGGTCTGCACCTGAAATGCCTCTTAGTTTCTCAAAAAAATGTGTTTCCACTGCTTGTTTCCAGTTGGTGCAGGCGCGTGCAGCAAGTCTGGAAAAGTTGTAATCATCTTGTAAGGAGGTTATAGAGTGGCCAAAAGACTCGCTACAAGTTGTTCCAACACGTCTGATATCGCCTGCACAATCATAACAAGGTGTTAACGTTGCAACTTTATTGTTACGAACAGCCTTGTAGCAAGTCTTTAGTCTGTATCCGTTATTGACTTTGGTGATAACAACTAGTTCTAGGCTTGTCACAATAAGTGGGAACGAACAGTGCGAACACATCCTTATATCGGCTTGACAACAACCTTATTACAACATGTTTGCAGATCTTTCACAACTTGTGCGTTTTAACGTGTGTATTCTAGTGGATCTGAAATCGGCCCGACTAATGGTCGCCACGTTTTTGTCCTGTTTGTCGAAGATTCCTCATATTAATAATGGCAATTAATACCTCGTCCTCAGCTATCCTCGTCAATGTGTACATAGTGCCAATGTGCCATCCAGCCTGGATCTTATTTGGTAATGTGTCCATTATGTATTGCAAACTTGCTTGATTTTTCCTGGTAGGCGGTGGCAAGCGCATCACAGGCGGAACATTTGGGATAAAGCCAGTGATCTCCATTTGGGGAAAGTTTACGGCCGCGTGTTGGCACGAGGACGTGAACACTATGCAGGTGAGCACGTGTTGCAGTTCATCGCGTGTCTGCAGACACGCTGGAAACACGTGGTCTACATTACCTTAAAAAAGTAATGATTAAAACAGTCATGGAGGATGTCAATACAACTTTTCAATGGGGTTCTGCATTTCACAGTGGGTTACATTGCAACGTATTTGTAGGGTTTATAAACATTACAGGGACAATAAATATTTGGCAAGGTAATAGCGTGGTTTCGAGTGCAATTTGGAAGAATCGTGCATATGATCACAGTGTTTCTCAAAGGCAAATAACATGCATGAAAAAGTTACTTAATAGGCTATATAGTATAAGGCCGTGTTTAGACAACGCATTTCAGGGCACTGAACAGAATCTAATCCAATTAAATACCGTCCTAATGCGGCAACTAGCTGCATGATCTAAACGCCGATCGTAGGTATCAGAAATGTCAGTACTAGATTGTTAATATATCTTGATCATATAATTATGTACGTTAAAAAATTATGCATTATGTTCGGGGAAGGAAAAGCACAGCGTCTAAACCCATGTCGAACCATGCAATGTCGCATAATACGATATGAATTTCCATATTTTGTGCCGTGTCGTCGAACCTAATCAAAACTTGTCGAACTTAATCGATTTAGACACCGCTCTGTCGTACCCAATCGTTGTTTAAAGATCAGTGCATAAAATATTTGCCATTTAAACCAGACTCACGTTTTTAAAAGAGCAATTCAATTTTATTCAAATAAAGTGCCAACACATGATAAATAATTCATGCAGTGCCAAGAAAAGAAATACGTGACAATCGCCTAAACAAAAGACATTTGGAATAAAGTTTCGACTTTTGACAATTGAGAACATGTATCAAGTTGTTATCATTCAAATGAGAATAATTTACTTAAATTATTCGCATGAAATTGACCATGAATTTGCTCCCGCATAATTTCTTCATGTATATTATAAAAATAATAATAGCATAGTTGCCCGGGTTTCTTTTGTTTCAACAGGGACGTTTAATCACGTATCGCCCGCTGTAGCGGGCGATTAGTTCTAATCGCCCGCTAGAGCGGGCGATTAGAACTAATCGCCCGTTACCAAGGGTCACACCTTTGTCTCCCTGACGACTACGCATTAGGCAAGTGCCTCACGCACATAATCGTGCAAGGAACAGCAACAGTTAGCTCAGAGCCGTCAATAGTCTATCATCCGATCCCTGAGTTGCCGCATCATTTAAATTACGCACGTGCAGTCTCCAAATTTATACTAATATATTTAGCGTGTTTGTTGTGGTACGTTAAATGATAGATTGCGCATGCGTAACCGATTAAAGCGTAAAAAGTGCGCATGTGCAACAAGCTTTTACATCCCACAAGCAATGAAGCAAATGTTTTAGCTTAAATACGCTGATTCCAAGTAGGGCATGTTTGTCCATTTTTAAATGGGAGCGAAACTATGCTATTACAAACTAATAGCATGGCTTTTCGGGAGATTAGTGATTAAATGACCCCTTACCCTCGGCAGGTTTGCGGAATTCCCTCGGGCTTCGCCCTCGGGAATTCCGCAAACCTGCCTCGGGTTACGGGGCCATTTAATCACTAATCTCCCTCAAGCCATGCTATTACTTATAATAATTGTGCGATTTCTTCTGCTATTGGAAGAAACCTACACTCGCGAGCTATCAAGCAACTTCAAATTGTATTCTCGTTGTTTGGACTCGTGCAATTTTGAAGAACTCGTTCGTCTTTGAAAAACTCATTCGTGTATGTCTGTTCTTTTTCAAATTGGACTGAAAGGTTAAAATTATAGTATTGCCTATACAAAGACAATCAAAATTGCAACAGTTTTACGACGATAAAAAACGTGGTTTGTTCTTGGTGAAATTAGTTTTGTAAATGTTAAAATAGGATAAAAGATTCCGGAAGATCGAAGCTATATCTGACTTCATTGCAATACCATTTTCCTCGTTAAGGAGAGCCCTTGGCCACGAAAAAGCTGAATTTAAATTTCTGCACCTTCTCTCGTAGGCAGGCCGTTGTCATCAATGTCCGTCAGCCACGACTGCAGCTCGTGGTCGTTGCACACGTCATCATCCGATTGATAGAAAATGACAAGGAACTCACGGATGAACTTAGAAATAGCGTCCCACATAAGAAGCCCATCATCTCTGATAAATAAATGGTAAGTAATATCATTATATATAGGGAGCACACAAAAATTAGGAAAAAGTGGTCGCGCCGCGCATAAAACAAGGCATGGCCAGGACTTTTTTACTTACTGTACCTGAAAGGCAGGGCAACGATTTTTTATAAATAAAAATAACAAGGTACTTATATTCTTTTGATACGCAGATATAACCCATGCAATTAATTATACAACATAACAGTCGAAGAGAAAAAGAATTCGACTAACAAGAGATCGGCCTGTATAAGGCCTGTTTTAGGCCTGTTTCGAACGTCGCGCTTCTCATGTGCCGAACGCATTAGAAACAATAGATAATGAGGCACCGCCGATTATCTATTGTTTTTAATGCGTTCGGCACATGAGAAGCCCGACGATTGAAACAGGCCTTAAACGTCGAATTTCGGTCGCATCGAATGCAATTCAAACAATAGACAATGAAGCTTAAATTAATTATGTTTATCATCTCGTTATCTATTGTCTTAATTGCATTCGACGCGACCAAAATTCTGACGTATAAAACAGGCCTAAAATTGACTATCAGTTTTACACACTTGTAGTTGTGCCCTTGATTCCACACCTACATGTCTTGATTACTGACAATGGTCGAAGCTTGTCTTTTCTTAGCTCGGGTTCTTTTGAACAGACTATACGCTGTGACTGTAAATAGCTGCAATATGACGCGACGGCAATGTGAATTTTCTTAATTTCGATTGAATTTCCGATCATTCATTCACATACCCCCTCCTTGCAAAGCAGGCGCGCATCAAGGAAAATGGACTTAGCAAGAAGGAACTGGAACTTCATTTCCTGTCCCTTTCACACACAACTTTTGGACATATTTTATCATTACATATTGAAGATTCGGCATGAAATCAAAGCAAGTCTTGGTCATACAAATATTAAAACACTCTTCCTTCTTTTCTTGTATTAATATTTAAGACAAAACGGACCTTCGTTTGAAACGCCAACATGGTTCACTGCGGTGTGGTTCGGGTGGGAGGAGGGGCAACACAGGGCTGGAGGACCCCAGTTTATATGTTAGAAAATGAGAGTCAGTGGATTTACCTGTAATAATAGTTTGGCAGCTTTTCAGGATCATCCACACCTCTGTTTTTCAACATCGCAGGCAGACAGAGCATGTCAAATTTGAAATCTTTGTAAGTCTTTTCCAAAAGCTGAATATGACCTCCTCCCCCAATGCTGAGTGTCTTGTCAACAATTCCCCCTTTGGCAACTAGTTCGTTTCTTCCTATCGTGTTAATGGCCACGACGGAACGAATGTGGGGGAAGAGCAGTTGGAACACTGGATGGATCGATGGTAACTGGCGCCATGAGGCAACACAAAATGCTTCTATTACCAAATGAGTTTTCAATAAATGCGTTGCCATCTGAAAGAAATGTGTAAGGAATGAAAACGTTAAGATTGACGTTTGCATCTACTAACTACTATTTCTAGTTGTTAACGTAACCGTTTGCGCTGCAGCAGGGGAGTAAATGTGGGTGGGGGGGGGGAGGTGGGTGCGGAGAGAAGGGTGGTCTACTCTGTGAAATGGTCCAGTCGGTCTCAGTACATCACTTAGAAGAAGTGTTTATTGTTCCACGAATCCTGATTCGCCTTTTTAAAAGGTTCTTCAAAACGGTGCAAAATTTGAGCGTATACATTACGCTATTCTGTAGTGCAACAACAAGGTATACTTCACCGTATTTACCCTACATGTTTTAAATGGCAGGTTCGTGTCCACTTGCTTAGTCGATTAAAAACACATATAAGTAGATTAAAACCAGTGGCGGAAATCTTGGTGGGGTGACGAATTTTCGGAAATTTTGGCCTAAAGGAGGGCTAAAAACAGTCTTTTCGAGTGCAAATGGGGGGGGGGTGGTATGTCGGAAATTTTAAAGTTTTGTCGGAAATTTAGGAGGCTTTGCCCCCCCCCCACTGGAAAAAGTGAATTTCCGCAACTGATTAAAACACATAAAAGCAATCTTTGCGAAAACTCCTCGTGCTTCTTGACAGGGAGTTGGAGGGAAAATTTTCACGAAACGTTTGTTCGCCACCACAGCAACTCGACTAAAAATGTTGTTTTTATTATATTTTTATGATTGATGATAAAAATACGCAAAGATTTATTGTTTTTATAATAAATCATAAAGATACAATAAATATAATATATTTACTTGAAAATATGCCCCCCCGCGTAACTTTCAAATTTTTTGTTTTTTTATTTCGATCCTAAATCTGTTATAGTAGGTTTTTTCCTTTCAAATGCAACTTATTTTCTCAGTTGTGATACCGTAATCTAAATACATGTGAAGACCAAAAAGTGGCATATATATACACGTACTTATCGCATTTATTTAATTATGCCCTGGATATCCATATTCGCAAAACAGCCATTAGTAGCCAATCTTTGATGGATATAGTATCTTTGGGTACTTATAATGTAGAAAAATGAAAAAAAATTCTGGAGCTCAAATTTTGTGAACCAGGGGGGGGGGGGTGTCTTTTCCAACAAGCTAAAAATGGCTTGCGCACGAAATTTAAAAGCTTTAATCATAAGAGTTAATAGATGGGAAACGTGTCGGATTTTTAATTACTGTACAAAATTTCAGACAATTTGGTTTAGTTTAAGTCCTTTAACTATTCATTTTTTCCTAAAAAATCAGCTTTTCGCATGCTTAATTAATGCCTTTACCTAATTTGCATATTGCTGACATATGCAAAAAAGGCAAAGTCATTAATTAGTATGCAAATAGATGGTTTTTGTTGCATGCCCATATATGGGCATGCAACTTTCATATAGCTCTAAATTTTGTGTCGCATTGTATCGGCGTTGTACCGGCGGTGGTAAATCACGTGACAGATTCGTAAAATACAAAGAAAATATTGATTTTTCGTCCAAAAAAGCTTTGCTGTTTTTAATTTACCTTATATTATGTTATTTTGTTATTTTGGTGCCATTGTGATCGCACTGATATTTATCAATTATCAGGCGTTTTAATATTGTATATCTTGTGAAAGGCTACGCCGTAACCTTTCAAACGATATATAAACCGCTACGCTATCAAAATATGCTCAAATTGAAACGATGCCATTGTGCTAGCACTGATTAAATTGTGTGCAAAACTTCAAAAACTTCATCACATTCTGTAAATAACATGAAATATATTTAAAAGTCAAAAAAAATTCTAATTAATACTATTGTCTATTGACATTTAATACAACGAAATAGCATTCTACTTCGATAATTTCAACCATAGTCGAGATCATAGTTTAATAATTATTATCAATCTATTATAGTAGTTCACTGTTTCCACGGGTTTTTATACTTTCAATAAGCTACGATAAAGCTAAATTTGTTTAAATTTGTAGGAGAGTATTACTGTATTAATAACATTGTTTACTTGGAATAGTCGATCAGTGATAAAATCTTGACTCTGACCTTCAGCAGTTGACCTTGTAATTACCGTCCCTTGCAATTGCACAAGAACAGTCGCTCATAAAGCATTGCCTATTCGTATGAGAATCTTACGTTTTCTTATATATATATATATATATATATATATATATATATATATATATATATATATATATATATATATATATATATATATATATATATATATATATAAATATATAAATATGCCAAACAAAGCTTGCTAAGTTTTTGTGTCTTTCTATTATGCTCTGGTTATCCATTGAGCACTCTATCATTGGTTTTTATAACCCTACACAAACTATTTTATATATATATATATATATATATATATATATATATATATATATATATATATATATATATATATATATATATATATATATATATATATATATATATATTGATATTAAACTTATTGAATCAATATGTTAAGTTTCAGGCCAGTTGGACCAAAATTTATAAGCGTTTGCGCACCACAAAGGCGGATATCGATTTCCATTCAGTGCAATATGTCGTGCGATCTACATTTTGCGATCACTTTCTTTTGAAATACAAGCAATCAAACGGATCAGGTTGACTGAACGCATTTCAAAAGAAATTGGTCGCAAAAAGTTGATCTCGCGATATTTTGCACTGAATGGAAATCGGCCTGAACGTTTCTAAGGCATGCAACATGTACGCACTGCGTACCTATTTTTTATAGTCCAGGACCTGTATATGCGTTTGTATGCATTTCGTTTAAGACAGATAATCTCAACTGTTTTGGGCAAGTTGACCATGACGGTCAACATGGTAACGCTGCCCGAACCCCAATCCGGGACGAAACGTCCGAAACTGACCAGACCCAAAAACGACGCTCTCGCTATAGTGCTATCTACCAAACCATAAAAGCTTTGGCTATTCCGAGGTGCTTATATGGTTCAGAGATGGTGGTTTTAGGGGTAGTCCTTGGTAAGTGTGAAATGCCTAGCACTGATATTTCACAAGAAAATGACCATGCAATACTCATAGTCAAACGTCAATTTGTGGCTTACAACTTCAA
Organism: Paramuricea clavata; assembly: GCA_902702795.2. Classification (NCBI taxonomy): domain Eukaryota; kingdom Metazoa; phylum Cnidaria; class Anthozoa; order Malacalcyonacea; family Plexauridae; genus Paramuricea; species Paramuricea clavata. The sequence continues at coordinate 23,815 of CACRXK020000904.1, forward strand.
ATAAACACCAGTGGATCTACATTACTTTTTTTCCTAAATCTTTTTGATAGAAACATAATTGGTACTTATTTAATTATACTATTACTGTTTTAGTGTAAAATAGTTAATATTTTGTGACCGAAATAATAATTTGAAATGTATATACCTCCTGCAAATGGACGTATTTGGCCAAATTCTCCACTTTACTCCGCTGTTTATGGCCGATCTCGTTGAAATCCTTCCAAGTATGCAATTCAGCTCAAACATAATGGTATCAAGCACATTTTAAACAAGTTTCAACTGTGTTTCAAGTAGATCCTAGCTGTTTAACCATCGGCAAGGTAAAGCCTCAACTTGTCGAAATTCGGCGCCATTTTGTCATCCCGTGTCGGTTGCAAACAATTCGACCCTGTTATGCTTCCATCCAAGCCATTTCCATTAACTAATAACAAATTTAACCCTTTGTTAAGGGTATTAAAATACAAATACAAATGAAATACGTGAAATGTAGCATTTTATCACCCTATAAAATGTTGCATACGATTCCTTCAAAACATTTCGTACAAATCTCGCGAGGTTTAGTAACAGGGGGCTGGAGACTTGAAAAGTGAAAGCAAAGCCCAACGCAGTATGGTAAAACCAACAATCAACATTTAATTTGTATGACTTGTTCATATTAATAAATAATAATATGTACTTATTTGTCGCTACAAGAAATAAAACAAACGTTTGTATGATTGTATTTAGTTTTTAGTCTATTTCACGCAGCCTTCTTCTTCTATCTTCGTGAAAAAATTCACCCCCTCCTGTCACGACCCTGTCACTTTGTCACGCGAGATTTGAACGGAATGTTTTGAAAGACTCGTAAGCAACATCTTACTGGGTGATAAAATGCTGCATTTCGCAAATTTCAATTGTATTTTTATTTTAATACCCTTAACAAAGGGTTAAATTTGTTATTCGTTGATGGACATGGCTTGGATGGAAGAATAACAAGGCCGAATTGTTTACAACCGACACGGGATGACAAAATGGCGCCGAATTTGGACAAAGTTGAGGTTTTACCTTTTCGATGGTTTTAAACAGCTAGGAATCTACTTGACACCAAGTTGTTTAAAATGCGCTTGCTACCACTATGTTTGAGCTGAAATGCATACTTGGAAGGATTTCAACGAGATCGGCCATAAACAGCGGAGTAAAGTGGAGAATTTGGCCAAATACGTCCATTTGCAGGAGGTATGTATATTTCAAATTATTTTTTCGGTCACAAAATATTAACTATTTTACACCAAAACAGTGATAATATAATTAAATAAGTACCAATTATGTTTCTATTAAAAATATTTAGGAAAAAGGTAATGTAGATCCACTGCTGTTTATTTGAAGTTGTAAGCCACAAATTGACGTCTGACTCTGAATATTGCATGGTCATTTTCTTGTGAAATATCAGTGCTAGGCATTTCACACTTACCAAGGACCACCCCTAAAACCACCATCTCTGAACCATATGAGCACCTCAGATGTAGTTGCGTAATGTAATGTAAGCTTGCGTGAATAGTTAAAGGGATTAAACTAAAGCAAATTGTCTGAAATATTGTACAGTAATTAAAAACCCAACAAATGTCCATCTATTAACTTAAAATATGATTAAAACTTTTAAATTTCGTGCGCAAGCCATTTTTTGTTTGTTGGAAAAGACATCCCCCCCCCCTGGTTCACAAAATTTGAGTTCTAGAAATTTTTTTCAAAGAAGCTATATACAGAGTGTATAAAAAAAAGCGCAATCCTCGACTGAAATGTAAATTGCTAAACAAATAATAGACGAAAACGTTAAAGTTTACATTCATTTTAAAGCGTAGCCATTCAGCTTTCTAACAGTGGGTTGTTTCTTAAATTGGACTCATTGGTTCGCGGGTAATAATACTTTACGTTATTGCGATTGGAGATTAGAAAAATTGAGATGGAATAACAAATCGTTCTCATGAAAATAACTGGGTTTTTTCATTAAAACAAAAACATGTTGCATTTTAATAAATGGATTGTAACAATAAGTATAATTACGGCTTTTCTTCCACTATTTTTAACACAGTTTGAAACTTCAAATGCGATATAATTTTGGTTTGGACCATCTAAGCTGACTGACATCAGCTTGCTATAATTTCTGTTTACATTACATCGTAATTCGATGACACTCTGGCTCAGACACCGGAATGTTTTGATTCTATGATTTTTAGCATTCGTTTAGGATTTTCAAACAACCTGGTCTCTTTTAAAATACTTTTAATTTGTTCCTACGTCAGGTTTTCCAGATGTAGTGACGACAACATTAAAGTTTAAAGAAGAAAATTCTAACATTTAAACCGACTAAACAATAACATAGTAAACTTGCATAATTAAACAGCAACTAAAAATGATAGGTTTTACTAAATCTTTTCCTGTGCAATTATTACTAGCATTGGAGACAAGAATAATAGCTTGTTTGAAAGAGAAAAGAACAGGCTTTGAAGTAAGCCTAAAAGCGTTTAACTGGAAATAGTATTTCGAAAGTTATTAAACACAAACGATGAATTGCGTTTATTTTGATACACCCTGTATATATATATACAGTATATATATATATATATATATATATATATATATATATATATATATATATATATATATATATATATATATATATATATATATATTTATAATATAGTCATTCACCGTATATGAGCTGTTCTGCAATCTGATTGGTTGAATTACTCGCCGTATATCAGCTCATATACAGCGAGTAGCGAAAAACAAGATGGCGGTCCAAAAACTACATGAGATTTGCGAAGCAGAAAAAGGAAAATATTCGCTTTGAGAAACATAATAGTACAAGGAAAAACTCTCAAAAAAAATTTGACAGGTTAGCAAAATACATTTATTACGTAGAAATTAGTTTAAATACAAGTTTTTTAAAGAATTAATACCGAAACAACAGCGAAAAAACATGTTCATTGAGAATATAAATCGTTCAGAAAAGTTTGCAATGAACGACAAATGAATTTGCAGTCAACAAGCACTTACTATAGTGCCAAACAGCTGTATAATATATCTGAGCTTTCCTGTGAGATATAGAGGTTCTAAAACAATTTCTTTCACTTCGTCTTCGAGTTGTAAAACAAAAGTATTTCAAATTTTCAAGCAGTTTTTTGCCGAAAAAATTGTCAACACATTGTAACAGTGAATAATTAATCAATGCTAATTTATCATATTACTATTAGTTTCGTACCACAAGATGTGGCACTCATCAGATAAATTAGCCTTATATATATGCTCTGGATATCCATTGAGCACTCTGCCAAATGTTTTTGTAAACAACGAAACCTAATTCTATATATATATATATATATATATATATATATATATATATATATATATATATCTATATATATATATATATATATATATATATATATATATATATATATATATATATATATATATATATATATATATATATATATATATATATATATATATATATATATATATATATATATATATATAAATTAAGGTACAACAATCAACAAAATCCACTAGGCATCTTTATAAAGATGCCTAGTGGATTTTGTTGATTGTTGTACCTTAATTTAAATATGCTCTGGTTTTCCATTGAGCACTTTACCAAAAGTTTTTATAATCAACGAAACCAAATCTTATATATATATATATATATATATATATATATATATATATATATATATATATATATATATATATATATATATATATATATATAAAAAGGTTAAAAAGAATTTCTTCAGGCATAAAATTGGAATAAAAAGATGTCAAAAATATTTTATTTTCCAGACGTTTCGCCGGTCAAGGCTTCATCAGTGGAATATTACTTATTACAATATATACGTCTATTATATACAAGCTAGTCTATTAACCGGCTACAGCATTGTCCAAATTCCTGGCCAAGTCATTAAACACACTCCTTTGTCATGTACCAACGCATCTTAAGAATACTCAAGAATTCATAGCCACATTATCTAGTATAGACGGTGATTTAATTCATGGTTTTTGTAGTCTCGATGTACGCAACCTATACGGCTCTATACCTCTTAAAGACATCAATAATAGAACACCCAGCGTATTTACGGTGGCCAAACGTTTCTTCAGTCAATACAAAGGTGATTGTGAACTATCCTGTTTAAGTGATGAAGATTTTGATAAACTTATCCGTTTATGTCTAACAAGCGATAACGTTTTAATTGGAGGCAACGCCTATCAGCAAAATTCGGGTTTGGCCATGGGAAACAATCTTGCCCCAACTTTAGCCATCATTTATATGAATGAAATCGATTTCTTAATTACGGACGGAGCGGGGGGTCGCGTAAAACTAAAGCGATTCATCGATGATTATTTTGCCTTCTTGATGTCACAAGAGATGTCCGGAGAGAGATTGTTGACAATAGCTAATGAACTTAACGATGCCATTAAGTTTACTCTAGAGATGCCTAATAACAACCAACTGCCATTCCTAGACACTTTGGTATCTTATAATCCCGCAGCTAAATCTTTCTCAGCTACACTTTATATCAAACCCATTCACAGCAAATGCATCACGCCGTGGGATAGTCATGGGTCAGTAGCATCTAAGCGGGCCATTCTTGTGGGTGAAACCAGAAGGGCCATTGGTTGCTCTACGAACCCCACTCATTGTAAAGAATCTCTTAATAAGGTCTTCACATTGTTCGTGAACAATGGATATCCTAGAAGGTTTGTTAGGGATACAATAAGACACACAACACGCAATAAACCACGTAAGGATGACAAACGAGAAAATATCTATGTGAAACTTCCCTATATTAACAAAGAACTTAAACGACGTGCCCTTTCAGTAATACGTAGATCAGGAATCAACAATGTCAAAATTCATTTCATGAACGGCAGACCTTCATCACGAGTATTTGCCCCACCCAGAGATAGAGCAAGCTGTCGGGAAGATTGCGAAAATGTAAATCAGCAAGTAAACCTAAACAGTGTCTGATAAAGAACGTCATTTATGAAATCATATGTTCAAGTTGCGGAATAGTATATGTTGGAGAAACCGGTAGAACAATTGGATCGCGAATTAAGGAACACTTAAAAATGGACAAACAAACTGTGTACAAACATATAGAATCTCATAAGAGTAGACGACCAGATCAATCCGACATAAGTTGGAAAATACTACATAGAAATATAGCCTACCAAGAAGAACGCAAATGTATCGAAGCCTTTGAAATACATAACCGTAGCAAAAATATTATGAACGGTTGCATAGGTAGAACAATTAGTATTTAATTAACCAAACACTGCCTGACCGGACTCGTAGCTAATTGACATTTCAATAGATTTTATAATTTTTTATTTTTTCTATTTTATTCATGAATTTTTAATAGACTAGCTTGTATATAATAGACGTATATATTGTAATAAGTAATATTCCACTGATGAAGCCTTGACCGGCGAAACGTCTGGAAAATAAAATATTTTTAACATCTTTTTATTCCAATTTTATGCCTGAAGAAATTCTTTTTAACCTTTTCAAATATTCACCGGGAATGTTACCTACAACCCCTTCATATATATATATATATATATATATATATATATATATAGTAGATAATAAAATGCTCAACACTAATATTATTGTAGAGCAAGATATATTTATATCTTAAAATTAATTATTGCTACTTAATTTTCACGCCTTATTCAAGACGATCTTCAGGCAACTAATTCAGTTTGTGTTTGATTCGTCAGCATCAACGGTCGCTTTTCGTTATGACAGCACTTCGCATAAAACTCTGATCGCGTGTTCAGTGAATTGTTCCCATTCGCTTTCAGGATGCATATATAGCTTCTCTTCCAAACAGAGGCCACATCGCTTTCCACCAGGTGTATACGCAGCTCTTTTCAAGATGGACCACTTCACCACTTGATGTTATAATTTCTGCTACTTTACTTCAGACTCCAAACATACTTGGAATGCTTTATATCAGACGAATGGTTGAAGAGATTGAACGACGTTTTGTGGTTGACGTATCTTTCCTTGAATGGGTTGGCCGTCATTCCAATATATTCTTTTGTATTTCTGTCATCAGTTGTTGTCACCGTGGCTTTATAGACGATGTTATCTACTTTGCACTTCCCGTCTAGTGTGCATTCGTCTGGTTATTTGTAGTTGAATTGGGCAGGTTTTTGCGTAGAGTTTCTCTTTAACAGGCCATGGTTATGTCGGGATATAATTCTTTTGACATTCTCCATGCAGGAGTAGCTAACTTTGATTGTGTTGCGGTTAAAGACCTAATGAAGGGGTTAGTAGAAAGGAAATGTTTATCAATCAATTGTAGGAAATTTCGACCGACGTTAGTTCGAACTGTTACGCTGAAGGGTAGATTTAACCAAATGATGTTTCTACGACGTCTTCGGTTGGTAGATGGCAAACTGGAGGAATTATCACAGGCCGAGAGGTACATCGTAGTTACTGCGCTTAAGCTTATCTTCGTAAAATGGTGCAGCAGAATCAAAGGATGCTTGACCGGAATAAAGTGAGGAGATGCGTTTGTTGATTGAGGAAGGGATATGGTTGATGATAGAAGGTGGGTGGTTAGATCTATTGTCGACGTAGAGTGGTCATTGTTTGGTTTCTTAAAAGGTGAAAATGTTTCGTTTTCAAGCCCAATGTCAGATCTAGGAAGTTGACAACATGATGGTTCACATCTGCTGTTATCTTGAAACCGATGTTATTAAAGATAGCCTGTAGTTCTTTCCTCGCTTTATCGGCTGATCTGGCTCGTTTAGCTTTCAAAATTGCCAACCTATTATCTCTGTACAAACCAACATGATTCTTTCCGGACTTCGCCTCAAGTTTACTCAGGATGAATAATCCGACTAGTTCGCAAATTTCTGCCCCATCGTAGCTGCCCATTGTAACATCGAACTTCGTTTCGTTATTTCTTTTAACCCATGTTTTATCTTGGTGAAAAAGTAAGGACTTGCGTGGGTGTTTGATGACAGCTACATGATCATCAGAGATTGGTGTAATGGCTTTAGCCCAGCTAATAACTTTGTCGAGGAGCACTTCGGTAATTGAAGGATAAAAATCAACAATGTCAAATGACAGAAACATGTGGTTAGGTTTATTATTAACAGATTACGCAAGCAAATACCAATATACCATATAGATAGAGCGTAATATAGTTTTACGTTTTACCTCAAAAACCCACAACAGCCTGTTTGCCATGAGGTCGATCATAAAGGCCGCAACACTTCCCTCATCCGGTTGATTTTCTCTTGGATAAGTCAATGGCAATCTACATCTCTTTCTTAGCACATCCATGAGTTTACTTTTAGCAGTTTTCTGAGGTGTGCCATCAGGGCATGCCAAGCTAAGCGGGACAGAACAAAGTGGTTATTCTAAAGCATTTTCAAAGTTGATAACTTTTTCTGTCTTGTCTGTCAAAGCAAGAAGGGTACCCAAAATGTATCTGTTGACTTCTACTGTTTTCACGACAGTACTTCTCGTCAACGACACCTTCTTAGAGGATGCCTTAATAACACTAACTTCCTCTTCTTAATGGGATCATGGAAAAGTATTTCTTTCTTCAGTATTCTATTAGTGATGTATGTTTCAAACAACGATCTCCTTCTATTCTATTATTCAACATTTCTTCGCTGATATCCTCTTCAATCGGTGTACCCGAGCTTAAGTGGTAAAGAAAACTGGTATCTAGTTCCTCATTGAATGGGTTTAAATATTCCTTGCGTAACGTGTCGAAAACGCTGGTAGTATAGGACTCCGGCTTCGGGATCTCGGATGGTCGTAATAACTTATATACTTCATTTTAGAGACTTATGCCCCCCATTCCAAAAGGTTTTGCCTTGTTTTTGGCTTCTTGCATGTGAACAATTCAGCGTCCACTGACACTTTGACACTCCATTAGATCCATGTAAAACTGTATGCAAAGTTGCGCAGCTTTCCATAACACACCATTTCTTGCTTCCTATTTGAAAGCTTTGTATTCTGGATACAACGGTGAAGCATTTTCAGTAAGACAGCACAGCTTGCTATTGGATCAATACATGCATCATAGAAGTAATCTGGAATGGCGATCCTATTTTCTTTCAAAAACCTCTGGAACAAAAGCCTCTCCAGAGATTCTGAAAACGCAAAATGAACAATCCATGCCCTATTGTAGTGTGATCCTGAGAGAACACCTTTCAAACTTCCAGACGAGCATACACCTACTTGACATACGACATCTTCAAAGCCCGACGCTTCAACAAGCCCACCAACGACCCCAAAATTTTCTGTAATGAAATGAAAATCTCCCAAATGGATGACAACATTGTTAAATTTCAACGGAAACTTCCTGATGAATTAACTAGTAGGCATTCATTGCAGCACCGAGATTCAAACATACGTTGACGTAAGGTATGTATGTTTACTTCATTTTCTATCTTCTGCAGTACGTAAGGTACTGATTGATGGTACTGAATTATGTGACCTTATCGTTGATTGGTTGCAAGTATGTTGTCAAAGTCTTATTAAATGTATTGTTTTCCCCAGCTATTCGGTTTTGCATTTCCCAAGCAAATTAAGATGTTACGTTTTGATCACGAAAATTAATCAGTCAAAGGATCATCACGTCAGGAAACGTTCCGCAGACAGTATCTGGCTTTTCACTATTTCATCAGCTGAATAATTAACAAAACTGGGAGGCTCTTTCTTTGGATTAACTTGCATTTCTTCACCTTCCATATTACTTTGTTCAATCGAGTATTTTCCTGTTCTTGCGAATTTAATCTTCGATGTTCCTCTTTCCATCGTGAATTGTGACTCTTCTTTGAATGCAATCATGTGTGTAGAATTTATAGCGCCATGACCAGTTTCTATCTCAAGATTCATATCGAAGTTATCTGCCCAAAAAGCATCGACACCGCATGTTCTTCGGTTGCTGGACTTAAAGGCAATGTACCATGTGTTTCAGAGACCTTTTGATTGGTTTGTGCATGAGCCGTTTCAATCTCACATACCATATTATGGTCTATTGAGTGTTCTAACCGGTGGCCATGGAGTAGTTGAATTGGATTCTTTTGCCCTGTAATGCTGTTTAAACGTAGCGCATGCCTAAATTTAGACTTTCACAAATTTTTATGTATAATTATCACATGAAATAGAAAAGACAAAGTAGCAAAGAATCTCAGTTAAAATTTCAAACTGCATTTGAACACCAGCACTAGGCAATAGATAAAAGTTTGCTTAAGCGTATTGATTATATAATATCTAATTTATTAAGTAACATTGTCAATGCTTATATGGCACATGCATGCTAGTCCCATGCCTAAATATAAATACCAAAACAATTAATAAGCTTATCAAGTCGCTCTGACATAGTCTCAAAAATCATAAACAAGCATAAGATATAGCACACTATATACACTCCTTTCATCGAGAATTCGGCAAAACATTTCAAGCTTGATTAACAATCTTTATATTCCAGCATGCAACATGTACAATGCACGTGGAAAAGATGAAGTCGGGATTCCGGATAATTCAATTTAATTTTTGAAGCCTTATGCAATTCAGCATTTAAACATATTATGTTGAAATAGTTCAACATGGGAAATGAGTTAACCAGTCTTTTTTCTAGGCAAGGATTAAAATCAGGTTAGTACGCACCACCCCCGGTCAAATAGATCCAAAATGTTTCATTCCGTGTTTAACAACACATGCATAACTTCCGCAAGCAATGGAAACTTTATTCTAAAATAATTTATAGGTAATGAAGGTTGTGGTAATAACATATCACAAATTTCAGTTCATTAATACGATCCGATTTAAAGTGGTCGGTCGACAGTTCCGAATACGATCCGATTTAAAGTGGTCGGTCGAGATTGCAGTTTTCACTTAAACATTCTTCCAATTTTCGAACATTTGCGCAAATGCTGGTTGCCTATCTGAAATCAGTATCATGAGCCTAGTCTGCAATCTTCGAGTTTCGTAAAATGCCTTTTATATTTCGTTGTTTTATCGCGAGTTGAATCACCTTTAAATTTGTATTGAACCCATTCAAAATCTTTATTCTAGTTCCGAAAAAATTTCAAAACTCGGACAATGGCTTTGCATTCAATTCTCAACGGTGGAAAAAGACGATTTTAAACCGTATTTTATTTGGCCATATTTGATCGCATTGATACAAAAATGGTGTCATTATATTTATATTTGACAGCCAAAGCCAGAGTAGGATTACTTTTTTATACACTTTGTATAATTGAATGGGTTGAAACAAACCTGGTGTACTTGATGATCAGCGTTGCGGAACCACATTCTGGCCAAAAGCCAATCGTATTGACCGTCGTCAGGAGTCCATATTGGGTTGCTCTCACTGGGTTGTTGGTAGAGCTGAATAGCGATCGGTACCAGGTCTCCAGAACGTTTCACATAAAATAAACAAAGAGGCACTGCTGCGTAACATAGATTAGAATTACCATCCTCGCCATTTCGTTTGATTCCCTCCAATTCCTTGTAATCAACAATGTAAACATGTCCTTCCTTAATTAGAAAACAAATTTTTAAGTTTCAATAGTATTTTAAATAATTTCGTTTGCTCAACTTCTCCTGACCAGTCAGGTCTGAACATCTGTGTAATTTTCTTCCGAAATTTCTGTCTTCAAATTAAAAACCCATAAGTGAGATGCCCAAAATTCTGATTGGTACTTCGTCTTGGATTGCGACTATTTTTCGGAAATGAAATATCGATATTTAAACTCTATTCCTTGCACTGTTCGCTATTTGACAATTAGTCGCCGAAGGCGAGGTGATTAGAATCCTATATTCACTGAGCTGAAGACGATATAGTGAATGTAGGTTTGTCAATCACCAAGCCTGCATGAGGCAACTAACAGACAACTTGCATGTTAGACTAATTTTTAATTATAATGTAGGCAATAAAAGTAAATTCTTATAAAGAACTTATTAACATTAGTAAAATTGCAAAACTTGGTTACGAAATGTTGTACAGCTTGGAAAATATAGCCTTGCGAAGTTTCCATATTTTGTATATGTTTGCATTACGTGCGGAAATTGTTACCATTTTTGAGCCAAAAATGGTAACAATTCCGCACGTAGACGTAGTACAAACATATAGAAAAATTGCAAACTTTGCAAGACTATATTTTCCAAGCTTTACAACATTTCGCAACCAAATTTTGCAATTTTACTAATTTTATTATTTTATAACTGTGGTGTTTGATTCTCTTCGCAAGTACTACATTGTTTTAATATAATTTCACTTATTGAAAAAGTTTTATTTATAAATGCAAATAATACACGTGCATGTGTTTATTTAATGAATTTAATTTTCAGATTTACTTCCGTTTTATTTTCAGCCATTTTTGCGGGTAAAGCAATAGTTACTGCTCAGAGCAGTTTGAGCAGTAACTATTGCCTCAGAGGTACTGCTGAGAGAGCCAATCAGAATGCTCAAAGGCCATTTTCCAATACAGAAATTACACTAAATTTCAATAGTTTTAATCACAGAATATTAAGTAATGATGGGTTAATTTTAATGCCATGGGTCCAAATAACAGTCTCCACCATATTTGAGAGATGACAGGCGAAAATAATGTTGAACTTTTAAATAAAAAAATGAATAGCAAACGAAGTTCTACAGCTTGCTTTATCTCATTTGGCTATACTAAATTTTAAGCATTGATTCTAAAAGAGGAAGTTAGAATTACTAAAGCAAAAACGACCGGCTGGTATTCGAATTCGAGGGCTCGAACTATCAGCATCGCCTAATTTGTACGCATGAATTGATGGATTGGTATCAAGACACGCTTAGCTTAGCCTATATATTCACCAGAATGTATACCACAGTGACCTTTGTTTCCATTCTCATCCAACACGTGTTTTGTTTATTTAAAAATCAAAGCCCGTTCGTCGAGCCGATTTCGCCCGAGCTTCGCGCGAGGACAAAATTGTCACTGAAATTAAACCTACCTTAATTTCTTCAGTTAATGTCATGTCTCGATCAAGAAATTTTTTAACCATATCGTGCGTAACAGGAAAATTTTTTGGCAGTTGACTGCAACGTTCAATGACGCACGGATTACAGCCATTTAGGAATTGAAAGCCAAATACTTCATCCTTCATCCACATGTCATCTCGAGCTATTTGAGGTACATCGCCTGTCCAACCGGTGTAGATTTTCGTGAAGCTCTCAAAATTACTCCAGCTGTCAAAGAGAGTGTAGAGGCACGACAGAGCAAGGTTTATTCCTCCGAACACTCGGCCACGATTAAACGCACGTGTAGCATCTTCAGAAAATTGTGAATCGCGAGGAATATCATCGTGCGTTGCGGCATGAAGAAAGCCTGGCAAATCAGTTACGCCATTTGGAAGTTGTCCCCAAAGGTACTTCGCTTTGCGTTCTTGCAGCTCGAGAATTCGCTCCCCTCTTACGATTTCTGGCTGGTCTTGAAATGGAAGTAGAGCTAAATCGTAGATTCAAGTAAATATTATAAAAAAGTTGTAACATGTATCAGATCATCAAAGAACCAGTCATGAATTAAAGATTATTTTATCAATCATGACACTTCAAATTCAAATTGTCCAATTAGAAAGCTAGGTTTGTACCACATGAGCACGAAAGGTATTTTGGTCAAATTTTGCGTGCGGCGTCATATTTCAAACTGAGGCTAAAATACGTGAAAATTCACCTAAAATACATGGCTATACCTAACGGGGAATAAATCATGCTGGTTTGGTCTAAATTGGGCTTAGAATTTGGTCTAAATTGGGCTTGACCATATACATATGTAAAATCGCGCAATAGAAATATTAAATATTATTGATATATTAAATATTGTTGCGAAAAATGAAACTATATAAACTATTATATAATTAAAAAAAAATTACGGTCTTGGTAAAGTTTTAAACCAACAATGTGCTCAGTATATGTACAAAAAATAGATTTGTGGTAGTTTGAGCTAACAAGGAAGTCAGTAAAATAATAACATTAATCCTGTTTCGACAGTCATAAAACCTATATAAGCCACACATTAACCTGTGGCAAACAAATCATCGGCTAGTCGAAATATAGTATCTTAGATTTTTCTGACTTAACGTAGTTAAATTCGATCGAGACACACCGGACGCGATTCGATGACGAAGCGCAATTTTTCGATTTTCACTGATCGATATGATAACTTAATTGATCCTGGTTTAAGTTTTTTCAAACTATAGAAGCGCTGTGCATTTTGAATTTCAGCCAATGACAGCGAAAAGGCTCAAATTTCAGCCATGATATCTTCTAAGAATCAACTCCGATTTTAACTATTCTTTTAAAATATAATTACAGTAATCTTAGCGATGATATCGAACGAGTGCAACAAAGAGTACTTTCTATCATCAACCCTGGTTGTGGCTACACGGACTGCTTAAGCTATAACAATTTACAAACCCTTGTATTAAACTGTTTAAGAGCATCGAGAGCAGCCCGGATCAAAAACTTCATCATCTACTTCCAACAAGAATGGTACAGAATCATTGTTTGAGAAACCATCGTGAATTTATCATACCCAACATGAATACAAACAGATTTTTAAACATTTATATGTACTATCTTCTGCAACTGAAATGAATAGGTCACAAAAGTAGAGTTACATAGCCATCATTATTAGAGCGACAATCTTTCAGTTCTTTTACTGTTTTTTTAGAGTAACATTATATGTAGTTTTGAAACGTTTTACAATGTTCCAATTTTTAAATTTCTTTTTATATTACAATATAAATACTATAATTCTTATTGATATGTTATTATAATTAAATTGAATAATTAAATGTGTAAATTACATAAATCAGCCATGTGTCATGGCTGCGATGTAATTTTTAATAAACCTATCTATCAATCTAAACTTGAAATAAGTTGTAGGCAGTAAGTCGACAAAAGATATTCATATTTGAAACATTGTCAAGTTCGAAACTTGATAAAACAGTCCCCCAAACTGCTAAAAATAGCACACGAGACCATTGTACTATATCATGCATGGATAGCTGGGAGTCCAAATATGTATTCAGATACTAAGCAAACTACATTTGACTGGACTTTTTCGCTCTGTCTAGAAATCCTAGTTAATTTCGCTTTGCAACTTCCCCGCCCAATATTCCAAGCGTAATTGGAATAAATTTACGACAAACTTGGGAACCGCGCTTTGAAAAATTCCCTGAAATCGACAATACATTTTCTCGTTTGAAAAATATCAGTGACATAATCTGGTCAATTCATCAAGGGCAGTCCGGGAGTTGTCAAGGCCAAACCGTTGGACTTGTTTTTTTATTATCGGAAACAAATTCTTGAACGAAACGAATTCCACTGGAATGTGAACTATTTATGTCTGTCGAGCCGATACAGTAGTTCAAAATATTCCGTCGGGTTCAAGTTGATCGTAGTTCATAGAAATCTTTAAAATTTTGATCCATACATTTTATATGAAGAGAACAGACAAGCAAGTACGTGTCCCGCGCCAAACATCTTCCGTGTGGTTGGCCGAACATATTCGTGCCCGACCGAACATCAATGTAGTAAAATGCTCATTTTTGGAGTTACTTTTATTATCGGAGGTACCCTTTCAGCTAGTAATTCCTGTAATAACCCTTTCAGAAAGCACGTCGCCTTAGCTATATAGTCTCGTTTTCGTGTTTGAGATGCGACGTACTTATGGAAGGGTGTATGAAATTAGTACTTGAATGTCCCAAATTGGCTTGCATTAATTAGTAATACCTTTTCCTTGGAAGGCAACCATCTTTGATATCAGCCAACGGTAACACGGGAATTCAAAGGATTCTTCTTGCTTTGAACTAATTACAGTGATCTTGTTGACAAACCAATCAGGGTCCTTATACAAAGGACCGTTGTTGAATAGATTAATAACAAGGACCTCTCCAACATCCATTGCCTGCAATGTATACTCGTAAGTGGACCCGTCTTTATCAAAACAGGAACTAAATGGAAACGTCTCAGTTTTTCCTTTGGAGCCTGAAAAGTAACGTCAATACAAACAATTTGAATTGGACAAACAATATTCAATTTGTTTGAACTTTTTACGAATATTGATACCATCGTGGAGACGTACGTGTGACCTCTTCATATATAGATCCTCTAATTCTTGAAATTACTATACTACAGCGCGAGATAGTATAAAATGTATTTCAGAAAATATGCTCCGTGTTCTTTTTTTAATTGCATGAAAACAATTGAATTTAAAAAAGCGAGTAATGAAATGCTAAATTAGTGCGAGGTTTTTCGATGCTTCGCCATTTTGCGAGGTGTGTTGTTTTAAGTCGTTGTCGGAAACTGTGTTGTTTTTATCGTATTTGGTTTAATTATTAATTAGGGTTAACTATTTAGGGACATTAGAATATTTAGTTTGATTGACATTTAATTATCACGTGGTAGATTTGAGCGGGATATAGAGTGTTGTTGACCTCCGAGTGCGAAGGAGTGATCAAATTTCGAACTGTGACTGTGATTTTAATATAAAGTTTATTTACCAATTCTTTTGTGTATTTTATTTTGTGATCGTGTGGGACTTCTTGAAAGGATCGAACCCCTTTTCCCACATCGTTAGAAAGAGTTCGATAAACTAGCGTTCTCGGAAGACTGGTCGTTGTTTTCTTAACTATTTCTGCACACTTGTCGTTATCAATACTAACTGACGTTTTTACGAGGCTGTCTCCGTAAAAACCTCCAGGTTAATATGGGGCTCAAAAATAGATTTCTCTCATACTCTAGTATTTTGAAGATCTATCCTTGGGAACAACTAAAATCGATGTCATTTTACTCAAGTTTCCTTTAAATTATTTTTGGGGGCGATTGATGTTCGATCGACTGGTAACTAACTTGATACTCCGAATGAAGGCCAAATATCGACATATTTTCAGCGCTATTTTTCAAATCAAATTCATACCTAAATTTCAAAATTTTTGCTCAGAAATATAGACTTATCCTTCTATTTTCGTCGGTGATACAACTTAGATCATTATTCTTTGGTATAAAATTAAATAGAAAACAGCGCAGTTATTGACTCTCCCGAACGGATAAAGGATATCGTCTCAAAATATGTCAACTTCGAAAGCTTATTTCAAAATCGTGGCACTTGATTGGCACATGACTTTAACTTTTCTATAAACTACTAACATTAGTCAACACAAATCGCCAATAATATCTTTCTGCTCTACCATTTGACAAAAATGACAAGCGCCCAAACTTTGTAAAATTTGAAAATGTGTCGAAATCGAGCATACTTTATTGGTAAACATAATGATATTAACAGATAAAATCACCTTACACTACACTGAATGAAGCTTCATTATGTAAATACATGTCTTTCATCATTATTCTTTGGTTTGGCGCTTGAATCAAATTGTTTGAGTACAGTTTGGCTTCACGGATAGAGTCATTCAATGCCAGTGTGTCCAGTGTCTTCTGCGCGCCTCAATGCCACGAGTCCTGATTGTGACATACTATACAATCTTCGCCCTGTTCGCTTTGTTTACCTCTTTAATAAATACATGTTATCAAATAACAATATTCAATGAAATTGGAAAACTCAGAATTAGTCATACTACAGACAGAATTTTCATCGTTTTTAAACTGTTTTATAAAAGTTTCATTAGAATGTACGAATTAAATCTCGGGGAAAACCCCGGGCAATGATGTCAAATGTCAATATTTCGTTAGTTTCGCTCAGTATAGTTTTCTAGCAACTGAATTGTCTCTAGGTTTAGAAACAATTATCAATGAAACTAGAATTCAAGTAAGTCACGGTTCTGTATAAAAAAATCAACTTTTTCAGGCCGACCCTGGGTCACTTTGCTCAAGGCTATGCTTCAAGAATTTACATTATTTCTTATTGTATAAAAATATGCGAATATTTTGATATAATACAAAACAATTCAGCGCAAACAGCTGTAACCCATTTGAACGTCTCAGTTATTTAATCAATGTTATTCCTTTTTTCAGTAACAATTAGAAAGGTTCTGAAAATTAGAATTAATTTATATTCTTCTTTCCGACAAGCTTTAAAGGGTGACAAATTTGCAAGTGATAACTAATGTCATTCTTACACGCCAGCAACTTCGAAGAACAGTCTACTGTGTCTCGGAATTTTCCACACTCAGAAGTAGAAAAGGAACATTTCTACATTATTGTTTACCGTCATTCTCATCTGTCAACATAAAATCTACTGTCTGTCGAAATCGTTTAAGGCCCTGTCACACTATTGCGTATCGTACTAGCGTATGCCAGCGTATGAAAAATATCGCTCATACGCCGGTATACGCTGACATACGCTAGGGGTACGCTAGGCATAGGTTGTATACGTTTCAAGCACGGTCGCATACGGTGGCATACGGCGAGGCAGAAAATTTTTTTAAGCATGTTCAAAAATTTTGTGCGTATCGGACGTATGCTTTATACGATAAGCATACTCTAGGCACACGCTCAATACGCTAGAGGTACGCCAGATGTACGGTACTCATACGCTGGCATTGCAAAGGATTTTTGTGCGTATGAAAATTATTTCATTGATTTTCATACGCTTCTCTCATACGCATTAGTGTGACAGGGCCTTTAGGTTTACCTAAAGGCCCTGTCACACTATTGCGTATCGTACTAGCGTATGCCAGCGTATGAAAAATATCACTCATACGCCGGTATACGCTGACATACGATAGGGGTACGCTAGGCATAGGTTATATACGTTTCAAGCACGGTCGCATACGGTTGCATACGCTGGCATACGCCGAGGCAGAAATTTTTTTTTAAGCATGTTCAAAAATTTTGTGCGTATTGGACGTATGCTTTATAAGATAAGCATACTTTAGGCACACGCTGAATACGCTAGAGGTACGCCAGATGTACGGTACTCATACGCTGGCATTTCAAAGGATTTTTGTGCGTATGAAAATGGTTTCATTAATTTTCATACGGTTCTCATACGTTTCTCTCATACGCAATAGTGTGACAGGGCCTTAACGTTGCATGATCACAAATTGCGGCTGTAGTAGAAGTAGAACATCATTATTGTAAACACAAAAACCTCGTGCAATACTGTCTAAGACTACTATTTAATTCAATACAAAGAAAGGGAAATCAGAGAGCAACGAAACATTTCATCGTCATTTGATTCACATGTTTACGCTCAGCGAGTACATTTCTTTCGGTTAGGAGTTTTCCCCGAGATTAATTCGTACATTCTATAAAACGAAACTTTATATAACAGTTTAAGGTAAACAAACCAATGAAAGTTGTGTCTGTAGTATGACTAATTCTGAATTTTCTAATTTCTTTGAGACATTTTATTTACAGGAGGTAAGGGACGGACCATTTGATTTTTCATGGGGGGGGGGGCGCATTTTTGAGAGTGCTCGATTTTTTTTTGACCTCACCGACTCCGCACGATTTTTTTATCGAATCTTCCCGCGTGCACGATATTTTTTAAAATTTTTACTATAGCGTTAATTCAATAATAACCACGTATGGTTATATTCCGGTTGAAGAATGTATTTGAATATACAGCATATAACCACAAAATAGGAAAGTATAGCAGAAGTGTAACCCACGAAAATTTTAACTCGCTCACGCCATCCTGGCTAGTACAGCCGGAAGTTTTTATCAGGTTTTGATAGGTACAAAGTGCCGGTTGTACTAGCCAGGATGGCGTGATTGATGATCGGACGAATCGCTTGTAAAAACGCGGACAAATACTTGCTTGAGTGAGACTTCTGGTATACCTTCCTATTCTATGATATAACTATCACAGCCCATTTTATACTTGGCCAATTTTATACTTGGTCCATTTTATACGGGGCTATGGTCTACGAAATGTAGACCATAGCCCCAATCAAAATTGGATCAAGTGTATTAAAGTGTGTAACCCATTTTGCATTGGCGTCTATATACAAATTCTCACGGTTCCCCAATCGTATCAGTGTTCCCAATACGTATTATAAACTGCGATTTTTATTCAGAATCAGAGAGCGATATTAATGAACCGGGTAGGAAATGGTATTTTTGTGACCCGTGAATGCGTAGCCAGACTATAATTTTTGGGAGGGCATATATCGAACGCCGAAGGCGTAAGCCTTTTTAGGGTGGTCCGGGGGCATTCTTCCCCTGGAAAATTTTGAAATCTGGAGTCCCTCTATGGCGATTTCCCGTGTTTCTGGGGAGAGATTTTGCATAATTCTGAAGATTATTTACTGCAGGAAAGACCTGATTTTTAATGATTTCTCAATAATGTGGATCCTTAATTTGACTCAACGAAGCTTACTTGGTCGTGTGTGAATAGTTAAATCGAAGTTTTAAAACGCATTTTAACCAATAACCACCATAGGCATTATTTTCTGTAGTTAGATTTAGGAAAGATTAGAACTTTTATAGACAATTTGGTGAACAGATGAGATTGGTAGTCACATGGGTAGTCATTGTCCCCCCCCCCTGTGAATTGTGAAACGGCAGTTTTTTGTTGTGAAACGTGAATCATACCCCCCCCCTTTCCCACCCTCATTAATCGATGTCGTATTTACAGAAGTGTGGGACTTTCAGTGTTAAGATTGGGGTTTTTAGGGATACCACTAAGGTAATTTGTGGATAATTGAATTATTGAAGTCAAAGTTGTCAGAACTGGTTTGTATTTTGCATGTATACTTCCGGTATTGTTAACCAATTAGGCAGAACCGAAACACTCAACAGAAAAAAACTAAGGGAAACTGAATTTTTCTTTCAATATAGAGTATTGCTAATTTAGAATTTTTTTGTGCTCGATATTTTTTTTTGCTGGTGTTAGTGATGCTCGATTTTTTTTTCTTCCATTCGAGACATGCTCGATATTTTTTTTCGGATTTGCTCCCCCCCCCCCCATGAAAAATCAAATGGTCCGTCCCTAAACAAAGCGAACAGAGCGAAGTTCGTATGTCACAATCAGGACTGATGCCGTCATGGCATTGAGGCGCGCAGAATTTGAACACACTGGACACACTGGCATTGAATGACTATCCTTGAAGCCAAACTGTACAGTCAAACAATTTCATTCGAGTGCAAAACCAAAGCATAATGATGAAAGACATATATTTACATAATCAAGCTTCATTCAGTGTAGTGTAAGGTGGTTTTATTTGTTAATATCAAGAATTATGTTTACCAATAAAGTATGCTCGATTTCGACACATTCTCAAATTTTACAAAGTTTGCGCGCTTGTCATTTTTGTCAAATGGTAGAGCAGAAAGATATTATTGGCGATTTGTGTTGACTAATGTTAGTAGTTTATAGAAAAGTTAAAGTCATGTGCCAATCAAGTGCCACGATTTTGAAATAAGCTTTCGAAGTTGACATATTTTGAGACGATATCCTTTATCCGCGCGTTCAGGAGGGTCAATAACTGCGCTGTTTTCTATTTTATACCAAAGAATAATGATCTAAGTCATATCACCCGCGAAAATAGAAGGATAAGTCTATATTTCTGAGCAAAAATTTTGAAATTTAGGTATGAATTTGATTTAAAAAATAGCGCAGAAAATATGTCGATATTTGGCCTTCATTCGGAGTATCAAGTTGGTTACCAGTCGATCGAACATCAATCGCCCCCAAAAATAATTTAAAGGAAATTTGAGAAAATGACATCGATTTTAGTTGTTCCCAAGGATAGATCTTCAAAATACTAGAGTATGAGAGAAATCTATTTTTGAGCCCCATACTGACCTGGAGGTTTTTACGGAGACAGCCTCTTACATGTTTAGTTTTCATTATAAAATGTATAATTATGGTTGAAAAGGCAAGGAAGCCGCTTCCAAAAGTGCTGATTTAACTCCTGAAATGGATTAAGAAAATTTTAACCCCATGCAATAGGGTTACATTTTACCTCCAAAATGAGGGTTAATGTTTAACCCCAAAAACCGGGGCTATATTTCAACTCCAAAAACGGATAATTGCGTTCTTGCAGCACGAGAATTCGCTCCCCTCTTACGATTTCTGGCTGGTCTTGAAATGGAAGTAGAGCTAAATCGTAGATTCAAGTAAATATTATAAAAAAGTTGTAACATGTATCAGATCATCAAAGAACCAGTCATGAATTAAAGATTATTTTATCAATCATGACATTTCAAATTCAAATTGTCCAATTAGAAAGCTAGGTTTGTACCACATGAGCACGAAAGGTATTTTGGTCAGATTTTGCGTGCGGCGTCATATTTCAAACTGAGGCTAAAATACGTGAAAATTCACCTAAAATACATGGCTATACCGAACGGGGAATAAATCATGCTGGTTTGGTCTAAATAGGGCTTAGAATTTGGTCTATATTTCAACTCCAAAAACGGATAATTTCGAACTTTTTTGCTGACACCCTTTTTCTTTAAAATAACAGTACACGAAATGGCAATACATCGGGAACCATCCAGGCCGATAAATGAATTAAAGATGCGTTATATATATATAACCATGTAGACACTTTATATGGAGCAAATTGTCAAATAATAACACGCTCGATATATATTGAAACTGGTTTAATGATTTAATGAGATTCGGCAGCTTGATCGAGCTCGGAAAGTTACGCCACAATTCCGGGCCGTAATTATAGACGCGATAATTTTTTTGGGGGTGGGTGAATATTCATATAATCATACATGTTCACATACCGTAAAAACAATCGCTTTCAAAAGAAATCCGTCGGGCAGAACACGAGTATATGAATATTCAACCCCCAATTATCGCGTCTAGTTACGGCCCTGCCACAATTACATCAAAGTTACACGCACTAATATGGCAAACGAAATGGAATAGTAGACCAATGATGACAGTAGCAACAGATAACTAACCAGGTGTGGATTGACTACAAAACTTTTGTAGTTCCCTACAACTAAAGCTGGCCTCGAACACTGGCATTGCATGGTATGAATGAAATTCTCCACAAAGGTCTAAATTCTCCTAGGGTATAGTTGTTCAGTAATGTCGCATTTCACGACTTGTGAATTCGTCAGTCGTGATTCACGAATCGTGCATTTGATATTTGATAATATATCAATAACAATAGTATAATCTAATTAGCACCAACCAATCAAATGACAGATTAAAAAAATCTTTTGTCTCATAGATCAATCAGATTTAGAACCGAAATACGGTTGTAAGGCATGGAAGGCCTATTTTTTATTTATTTATTTATAGGCCTGATCGCAGGTTATATTTTATTGGGCGGTGCAACTGAAAATTTGCCGAGTCATTTCCTCGACGTATACCAAAAAATTTGAGAACCCGAAACCTTTATCAGTGTTTAAGAGTATAAATCATCCTGATCCCATGCATTCTCCCACAATAATTTGGCGTGTATTCAGTTTATTTTCCAGCTCCTTTTAACTTCATGTGGGCTTGGATCGTTAACTTCCATAATCAAGCGGATAACAGATTTCCATATCCAAATAATCTTACTTATTTTTTATCAGTAAGAATGAAGCAATCTGATTGACTGAGGAGCCTTTCAGAGCGGGCCGGTTTTTTGCATCCGGCCCGCTCTGAAATGCACCTGCCCGCTGTGAAATGCAACTGCCCGCTCTGGTTTTCGCGGCAAAAAATGAGGAGTGAAACAATTTTTAGACGAAAAAATATGAAACGTTTCAAAAACGTAGCCTAAAGGCTGATTTCCACTGTTGCGTTTTTCATACGCACGTATACGCACGTAAAACTTTAAATCCGTTTAAATGTTACTTGTAAAATAACCAAATAAATAAAGCAACAGAATTAAATGTTCCGCAAGTTTTAGTATGCATTTGTTAACTTATTTGTAAAATATTTAAAAAATAGAAGGATTCAAAGTTTTACGTGCGTGTACGTGCGTACGAAAAACGCAACAGTGGAAATCAGCCTTTTAAGGCTAAAGGCTGCATTCCAGTTACTCGTTTTTCATACATGCGTACACGCACGCTTAAAATTTCATATAAGTGCAAATAACCTTATTACAAATACACATTTAAAAAATACACAAAACTGAATGCTGTCCTTTTATAAATTTAGTTATTCATAAGTAGGATGTAAAGCGAATTCAACTTTTACGTGCGTGTACGCACGTACGAAAAACTCGTAACTGGAATGCAGCCTTATTAAATCATTCTCCCTATGTAAAGGAATCCGGATTCCGGAATCCAACAAAAATTTGCACGTCAGAATCCGGAATCCATGACGTGGAATCCGGAATCCATTGACTCGGATCCGGAATCCATTATTTTAATCATGGAATACGGAATCCAGCTTTCATACTTTATAAAATATAATGGTTTTGTAGCGTGACACATCAAACCCTCTGCATCAAACCTTAACGTACGTGATCTCATTAAATTCATGCAATACAAGTATCCCCGCCTTATAAAATTTACATGAAGTGGTGTTATTGAGAACAAACAAACTAACTCTGAATTATGCACTTGGGCGCGACAGGAGCGCGCAAATTTGTTGACTACCTCGCCGAAATATTTGAATCTTTAGTCGAATTACTGGTGCGTTTGAAACACTGATCGTTTTCTACTATTTTTGCCAAGATATTGAGTCGAATTGAAACGTATTTATAAAATATTATTCAAGGAAAAAGTTAGGAAATGGGAAAAAAGCACAAGAAACAAAGTAGAGAGAAAAGTGATGACCGGAATAGCCGAGTATTGAGGGTGGGAAAGGGTCATTTTCGTGAGTCGTGAATGGTCAATATTTGTTCGTGCGAAATGCTTGTCTTTAGTGTGGTGAAATGTGATTTGTTCTATAGCTGTGAGGCGTGATTGTCGATAAAAATGCTCCGTGAAATGAGAATTAAGGATGTCTGTTTTGTGAACTGTGATTTTACTTTGTTTATTTCAATCTATTTTATAATAGTCATAATAGACATAATATGCGATAATAATTGATAGGACCGATCTCACTCGATTGCACAAGAGCAAAAATTTCTCAGGCCTTTTGGAGGTCGTCGCACATACACGTCACTGAAACATGTAAGTTATAATGCAGTTTTTAACTGCCAGGCAGAGAAGTGAGATAACTTAAAGCGTAGATGCTGTACCATGCATTAACCATACTATTAATAAACCTAAGTATTATTATTATATTATTTTTATTAGAATTTCCGTGAAATGTGAAATTGCTTTTTTAAGATACGTGAATTAGTGAAACGGCTTTTGTTTTCATTGTGAAACGTGACCCATACCCAACCCCCCCCCCCCATTTTCCACCCTCAGTATCGTCCCTTTTATATCCCTTTGAGATTTAAATATCATAAATATTTAGCGTTGCCGTTGTTCAATTCTCAGGTATAATTTAATAGTATATACAGTGAAATATAAATAACCGATCATTGTTATTTTTCATCTTTAATATGAAGCTATAGAGGTGAATTATAAACTCTATGAGGCTGGTATATGGAAGTACATATTTAAACATGTAGAATACTAGAATTATTAAAAAGCCTGCAAAAGGAGTGTACTCAGTACCAAGGAGTTTCAAAAGTGCTTGTTATGGATAAGGATCTGGAAGGATCATTGTCCGTTCAGCAGTATAGGGCTGATTCCACTCCAATAAGAAATGGCTAAAGACGCAAATCCGTTTAGGCTTGATAAAAAGGCAAAACAGTAGAAGTTACCCATAATAAACAACGACCACCTGAGAATTGTGCAGGAAGTTGTTGCCTTCTTTGCTAATCTAGAGGACGAAGCTAGAGTTAGGACGGGGAAGTTAAATACAAACGGCCCAGACATGGTTATACCGCGAACAACGAGACGATCTTTTTAAATTGTCTTAGACTCCCTCACCGGTCTACTAAACACGCTGATGGAGATTAATCATGAGGAATTGGCCAACAAGATTCGCTTCACAAGCCTGACAACATTGAGCGTAGAGACTTTCTTTAAAGGTACGTGTTGCAGAATACGCACACAAGCAAGCTCGCTGTGTTGAAGTTAGCATGCTTTGGATTTACCCGAGATACACTTCAGCTACTTCACTGGCCCATATTCGTTTTATCTCGAGAAGATTATTAACGAAGAACCACCAAATTTGTCTGGCAGGGCCAGCAGACAATCTTCCACACAAAAAGAAAGTGAGGATGCCAAAGAAGACAAACGAGAAGAAGCAGAGTGATGAAAAATTTTATCCAAGAACATGGAAGAGGAGTTCGACAAACAAATGTCCGCTCAAAGACTAAAGAATTAACAGACAGGTACCTTGCCGTGCACCCTGAGTATGCGTCCGTAAGTCATCTCAAATCCATCAGACATACCCGATATGTAACAACTGCGTGTTTTGTTGCCGATGGTGCAAATTGAGGACAAAGCACAGACAACAATAAGAGTGCGTGTGGTCTACTTAAAAGATGAAGTAATTGCAGTTAGACATAATCGTAGGAGAGAATTGTCCCCCTATTGACTTGCCGTACTGATGCAAACTATTTAGTCGAATTGGCTACTAGAAAATACATGAGCAACGCTGTAAAATTTCAGTGGCTTAATCAAACAACTGATCCAATGATTTACACTTGCGGTGACATATCAATGGAAAACTCGCCGAACTGCATCTTAGCAAAGGTGGACAATTTCTTACTTGAAGACAGTTGAAATATAATTTTGTCTCCCAACGAAGCCATCCGGTTGAGTAGGCTTGCTAACGGGGATGATGAAAGTGAAGATGAAGAAGAGGAGCAGGAAAGAGTATCTGCTGAACCACAAGAAACAAGACCATTAATTAAGACATGAAGGAATGAGCTCGTTAGGAAGTAGGACTAGTCGTTTTTATACTGCGTTAGGTAACAGAACTTACCAAATGATGAATAATGCTTCGTAATATTGACATTTAGTGTTTCTTGTTATTATGTTGATGTAATAAGCTTTAATATCATGTTTTGTTTTTTAAAAGTGTTTAAAGGTTACTAATGTACATGTATAAGACTATCGCATGCATGTTTACAGCAGTCTTTACCAGTTTTAGGTCCTCTAATCTTACAAAATATAATAAAGCCTTATTTTGACCGGATGTTATACAGGTTAGTTATTGAAATCTTTATAAAAAGTAACTATTAGTCAAGGAATGCACTGACTATTATTAAGAAGGAATCCGGAATCCGCGGGTCAGGATCCGGAATCCACGGATCAGGATCCGGAATCCACGAGCCAGGATCCGACACCATCTTGGATTCCTTTACATAGGGCGAAATCATAGTCAGATACGAAAATGAATTAACTTACGCCGAGAAAACTATGTATTTTTTTAAATGCTCATGTATTCGGCCACTTATAAAAGCGAAAAAATTACAGCTTAAATAGATATTGTAAAAGAAATGTTTTCCCATTTAAAAAAAGGTTTAATTGCAGCAGTGAAAACAATCTCGATCATTTGTGTTAGGCATTTTTCACTGATATAAAATATTGTAAACAAACTAAAAGTCTGTGTATAAAAAGACTTTTTTCAAGCATATTATCGTGAAACGACTAGAAAAACATACAAAAATATAAAAATGGCATATCTTATTCATTGTCCTTTTAGTAGAAAAACGTTCATTAAATCAAAACAGACTCTTTTCCATCTGTTTTTGATCGGATCTCAACATGAACCTGTCGTTGTTAGAAGCAACTGAATTTGTCAAAGCCAAAACGCCAGGCTTAAAACTTTTTATTCCTTTAAAACTTTTCATTTATTGCTACCATATTCATGAAAAAAAACATGTAAATTTACTGAAACTATACGTCTTTTTGTGTCTTTCTTGCCAATTTTCTCGAGTTTTCGTATTCGGTCGTGTTTTATATCTTTCATGCAACATTTCAATTTTTGTCAGCCTCGCTTTAAAAATACACAACTGCACTGATCTCAAATTAGTTCGCAAGCAACACTGGAATTTTAATGAATATCATTTTTAAATCTGATAAAAAATAAACACGTTATTTACCGGCAGCGTCGGTCCATGCATGCAGATGAGAAAAACTGTGCCCTCGATCTTGAAAACGTCCCTGCCCCTTCGGGCTCGGGCCGTTTTCAAGACCTCGGGCCATAGGCAGCCCAAAACGGCGTGTAGAATGCTTCCAAATGCCAATTTATATTAAGCTCGCCCCATTTCCTCTGTCATTTGTCGCGCGCCGCAAGCACTCAATGAAAAGCATTGTTCATATATTAGTCTAGGACCTGTATATGAGTTTGTATGCATTTCATTTAGGACAGATAATCTCAACTGTTTTGGGGAAAGTTGACCATGACGGTCGACATGGTAACGCTGCGCGAACCCCAATCCGGGGCGAAACGTCCGAAGCTGACCACACCCAAAAACGACGCTCTCGCCATAGTGCTATCTACCAAACCATAAGACTTTGGCTATTCTGAGGTGCTTATATGGTTCTGAGATGGTGCTTTTAGGGGTGGTCATTGGTAAGTGTGAAATGCCTAGCACTCACTTGACATAGTCAAACGTCAATTTGTGACTTACAAATTCAGATAAACGGCAGTGGACCTACATTACCTTTTTTCCTAAATCTTTTTTATAGAAACATAATTGGTACTTATTTAGTTATATTATCACTGTTTTGGTATAAAATAGTTAATATTTTGTGACCGAAATAATAATTTGAAATGTATATACCTCCATGCAAATGGAGGTATTTGGCCAAATTCTCCATTTTACTCCGCTGTTTATCGCCAATCTCGTTGAAATCCTTCCAAATATGTACGGCAGCTCAGACATAATGGTATCAAGCACATTTTAAACAAGTTTTAAATAGGTTTCAAGCAGATCCTAGCTGTTCAACCATCGACAAGGTAAAACCACAACTTTGTCCAATTCGGCGCCATTATGTCATCGCATGTCGGTTGTAAACAATTCGGCGTTGTTATTCTTCCATCCAAGCCATTTTCATACCAATAATAATAACAAATTGAACCCTTCAAAATAAATATGTAAACAAAATAGAAAAAATGCAGCATTTTATCACCCTGTAAAATGTTGCTTACGAGCTAGGATCTGCTTGAAACCTATTTAAAACTTGTTTAAAATGTGCTTGAGACCATTATGTCTGACCTCCCAATCATGTTTGGAAATATTTCAACGAGATTGGCGATAAACAGCGGAGTAAAGTGGAGAATTTGGCCAAATACGTCCATTTTCAGGAGGTAGGTACATTTCAAATTATTATTTCGGTCACAAAGTATTAACTATTTTACAGCAAAGCAGTGATAATATACTTAAATAAGTACCAATTATGTTTCTATAAATAAGATTTAGGAAAAAAGGTAATGTAGGTCCACTGCTGTTTATCTGAATTTGTAAGTCACAAATTGACGTTTGACTATGAGTATTGCATGGTCATTTTCTTGTGAAATATCAGTGCTAGGCATTTCACACCTACCAATGACCACCCCTAAAGGCACCATCTCTGAACCATATAAGCAACTCAGAATAGCCAAAGCTTTTATGGTTTGGTAGATAGCACTATGGCGAGAGCGTCGTTTTTGGGTGTGGTCAGTTTCGGACGTTTCGCCCGGATTGGGGTTCGGGCACCGTTACCATGTCGACCGTCGTGCTCAACTTGCCCTAAGACCGTTGAGATTATCTGTCCTAAATGAAATGCATACAAGCTCATATACAGGTCCTAGACTATATATAGAATATACCTAAGGTTGGCAACTATATCTCAACTGACGAATATACGACTTCGGCAAAATGCAAAATACTTCGCACACGTAAATAAAACATGATAAGAAATTATACCACATTGAACTCTGATAATTTTTCTATATACCCCACATAAATTTTATTTTCAAGACTGCAAGAAAGCTGAAAAATTTGCACAAACATTTCATGGTCTGACGTGTTGCCTCCATGCGGGATGCTAGAGGTTATTTCATTTCGTCATACTTTTAAAAAATTTATGTGATTCAATTGGTTGAAAAAGTAAACAGTTTGTGACGTATTATAGTAAAAATTTGGTTTCAGGGGGGGGGGTTGAACTACAACAGGAAGACTGGTAAAATACAAGAACGATTTTTTTTCGAAGATGAAATGGTGGATTTTAACTACTTTTTACATACATCTTACCCTGGATCAGGGGGTTTTCTGTTTTGCTGAAGCTGTAACCTGCACTCAGGCGGTGCTGGCCAAATTGGAAACCCCCTGGGCGCGATGTGTTGATTGATTGATTTCGCCGAACCAACCAGATGCCTAGGGTCAGATTTTGACCCTAGACATCTGATTGGTTTATCGTGCCTTATCGGTAAACATCAATAAACGTTTGCTGTATTCTATTCTATTTTATAATATGCTATTTAGTCTAGGACCTGTATATGAGTTTGTATGCATTTCATTTAGGACAGATAATCTCAACTGTTTTAGGGTAAGTTGACCATGACGGTCAACATG
Organism: Paramuricea clavata; assembly: GCA_902702795.2. Taxonomy (NCBI): domain Eukaryota; kingdom Metazoa; phylum Cnidaria; class Anthozoa; order Malacalcyonacea; family Plexauridae; genus Paramuricea; species Paramuricea clavata. Next base: position 53,246 of record CACRXK020000904.1, read on the forward strand.
GTAATGCTGCCCGAACCCCAATCCGGGGCGAAACGTCCGAAACTGACCACA
>CACRXK020000904.1:53316-64669 GCA_902702795.2 Paramuricea clavata
GAACCCAAGCCTCCCTGTCCACCTCGAGTCCCGGAAAAGTTATCCCTTCCACCCTACAACGATGATTGTGTTTTACCCTCATCTCACACCACTTGTTTCCCTGGTCCTGATTACAAACATTCCCCGTCTAACTCTTATAAAGCTGATGAGCTCACTACTAGTCTTCCTAGCCCCTGCCAGTCACCCTCCACCCCCGCTGCATCCGAAGATTCACCTGCCCCTCGACGCTCCAGTCGCCAACGCCATTCTCCCGTTCACCTGCAAGTCTTTGTTACATAATTGAACGTTTACATATAGCTTAAATTTATATTGGTTTACACTAACACTCTCGGAACAATATGTAGAGAAAAACAGACAAAAAGTAGTCACGCCATAGTGTGGCTTTTAGTTGTTATTGTTGTTAGTAAAGATCACATGCGCCTGCGATGTTGTTCGCGCCTAGGCGACCTTTACTTCATGTTAGTATACTCTTGTGGCTTGTCTTGGCCTCGTTGTTGTTTTATTCATAACATAGTATTAAAGACTACCATTTAAAGTCGTCGTTTTAGCTTCGCTGTCGAGTGCCCTCCTAAACATTGGCGCTATAAATATTGTTATTTGTTGTTAAGTTGTTTTGTGATACATTTTTAAAACTACTGTTTTTTCAAACTGGTAAATATTTTCAAAGCCCCCCTTCTTTCGTCTCCCTGTATTTTTTCAAAGCCACCCCTTTCAGGTTTTGAAAAATTTGAAGCCCCCCCCCCAGTTTCTCCTCAATCCCCCCCCTGTACAATAAATAATGAGCGGTCCCTAAAGCTCGAATTAAAGAACAAAGTAGAAAACTCAAATACTTCTCATGTGAAGGGAAATTATAACAACCGCGGTGTCATTTGATGTACATACGTAAAACATGTATAAAAATAGTCAATAGAACACGAATTGTTATCCGACTATTTAAGGGGGCTCATCTGTCAACCTTCAGCGATATTCAACATATATATATATCATGACTTGCATATAACGATGGCGTCAGATTTCCCACTTTTAATTTCCCACTGGTTTACTTTGCACAAATGACCCTCGTCAATTGTTATTAATTGTAGCTATTCGTTGGCGTTTTCATCTTAGTTAAATGATCAGTTTCTGTAAAATACACATTAGTCATTAGATACAGTGCTTGATCTAACTTTGATAAGAGAAATAATGTACTCGATCTCCCGGGCAGTTTATAATTATATAGCTTCCGTTTAGTCGGTTTAGATGTTGGTAGAAGTTACCAGTCGCCTGGAATGTTGATTGATATTCTGTCTGCTTGAAAGGTTTTGTAGCTCATTGTCATAATCTTGCTACAATTTACTGACCAATTCGAAAACTAGCTGTTACAATTATTATTACAGGCAATGTCTGGCAAACTGTAAAAGTTCAAGATTGAAAACAATCCATATACAAGCAAAGTCTATAGAGTATAGTCAAGCTTGATTAGTAAATTTAGCGGCATAAATTAGTTCGTATTTGTAATAATATTTTAACACCGAAAAATATAAATCACTTCGGTATTTTTAGTAATAATAATTTTAATTAATACCTAAGTAATAAATTACTTAGGTATCTGGCAAAAATTACATTGTCATTGGTATTTGATTTCTCAAAGATACATGGCATTATATTTATACTTTGCAAAACTGCTAAGTGCTAGTTTTGTAGTATTCTGTAAGGTAGCACTTCTGATTAATACCTTGGTTGAAATTAATTAGAATTAAAGATTATACATTTATACACAAAATAAATAGTAAAAATAATTCCGAAATATCCGGCAATAAAACAAATACAACCACCGTCAAATCTAGTCAAAACTCTCTTCTGCCCACCGTTTTTGACATTTCAGTGAGAAGATTGACACAAGTAGAGCAGAACGAACAATTCGTTGTCTCGAGTGGGGACTGGGGAGGCTCGCGTATTCGGGCTTCTGGACTGAAGATGTGATTGTCATAACTATATTGGATAATAAGTTAATGAAAGATATAATAATATCCTCATGTTTCGCGCATGAATATATTTCTCATTTTCTCTTTGATACAAACCTCTTCAGTCCAGTCAATCTGTGACCAGAGGTTAAAGAAATTGCAATAGAATTTTTCTCAGTGGTAAAATGTGAGGGAAGGTGTCCTGATTAACATACTAAAAATCCAAAAAAAATCCCTTCGTTGGAACATGGTGAAAATCGAGTTTTTCTTACTTCTACCTATAGAAAACCATTGTGGACAGAATGTTCAAATTTTGAAATCATTTTTAGGCAAATGTAACCTACATTATTGGAAAGCTTAAACAAAACTATATTAAGGTCAATTAAGCCGTTATATTCAATTTACTGGTCCAGTTTGTCGTTATTCTAGCTCAAAGTTAGAAAAATAGCGCAAAATTTGTACAAAATACAAATTTATGGCATTTTAAATCTTGTATAACTTCGGCTGGATAGGCAAAAGCAAGGTAACCGTATAATGATCTATATTTTAGTTTTTTCTAAGCTTTCCAATGATGCATGTTATATTTGCAAAAAAATAATTTCAAAATTTCAACATTTTGTCCGCAATGGTTTTCTATAGGTAGAAGTAAGAAAAACTTGATTTTCACCATGTTCCACCGAAGGGATTTTTTTGGATTTTTAATATGTTAATCAGAACAACTTTTCACACACTTTACCAATGAAAAAAAATCTATTGCGATTACTTTGATCAGGACCATGTACTTATAGTGTTTTGACTGGACTACTTCCCTATCCCCTATTATGGGAGAAACACGAGCATATAACCAAAAACGTTGTTTATTAATTCTCAATTCAGAGACAAAGTTTATCAGTGACATAGCAAAAATGGCACAATGCTAATATTCAAGGAATGAATTTTTGTTATTGAATTACAAACTCACTTGTCCGAGACATTAATTTTAGGTATAAAGCCCAGGTTGGTGTATTTGGTGTATTTGGTGTGGCCGAATGACTCGGTGTGACTCAATTTTCATGTCCTAACAAATATGAAAACAATTATTTTTTATGTAACATAACACAAAATTTCACATTGGCAAATTACATGCACATATTTTTAGAACATGCAGGCCAATTCGCCCTTCAACAGTGTTCTTAGTAACGCGGTATCAACGGGGGCGGTATACAGTTTATAAGCACTGGATTCAGTCGAGTTATTATTCAGGTTGTCATCAACAGGAAAACGTTCCTTGGTTTTACTATACATATGTAAATTAATATGTTTATCTCGTCATTTTTAACACAGATTTTAATAAATTATTAGCATCAAACAGCTCAAATTGAGGAGCATCTAGTCCAGCTTCACAAGGCGCACCCATGGCGCCAAGAGAGTCAAGTCTCAAGAGAAAATTTTGGCATCTTAGTCTGACTAGAAATATGACAATGTCAATGTAATTTAATCCAGTAGTAGTACTATATAGCTAGAGTTGCATGCAGTTCTATAATGGCCTATAATATCAACATTATTCATTAACCAGTTAATGTGATGAGATAAATATCCATGTCATTAGCCAAATAACTCGACTAATAGTGACTGATACCAGTGGCAGTGCAGTGCTTACATATCAGACGTTTCTTTACCGTTGATACTTCGTTGCTATAAAGAACATTGTTGAAGGTCGTACAGGCATGTTCTAAAAATACGGGTTTGTGAAACAAATTACGTAAGTGCCTAAGCGTAAGTGTTTCCCAATACTAGTAAATATTAGGGACCTTAAGCAAACAGGGCGGCAACGCGACGACACGGCTTTTCACACAATGATATTCGGCTGATCTCGTACAAAAGAAATAATTAAAACCCACGGGAGTTAGAGACGTTGAGTTAGGGCTTTTTACAACGGCAAAGCCAGAGATTTTTCACGTCTCGTGTACAACGCAAACATGAGTCAAGACGCCACAAGTGAAACTACAAATTTGCTCAGAAGCGTTTTTAACCATAAAGGCTTTGTTTCAATCTCTTCAAACTGAACTCAATTCATTTATAGGACTACATGCAGTGGATAATACACAACAACTCTTCTTCGCAATAATTTATTTGAAGAAGTTTGCTTTGGCTGTCGTCGACGCGTTGCCGTCGTAAATGCATGCTTAAGGTGCCTGCCATATAATAATAATAATAATAATAATAATAATAATAATAATAATAATAATAATAACAACAATAACAATAACAATAACAATAACAATAACAATAACAATAACAATAACAATAATAATAATAATAATAATAATAATAATAATAATAATAATAATAATAATAATAATAATAATAATGAAAACTTTATTGAATTTTTACGTATATATACAATTGTAAATCTCACTACTGACTTAGGTAATTTACAATTGGCTACATGAATCACAGAGTACTACATAATTATATGTACTATTTACAGTAAAAACAAGAATAAAATGGGTATATGATTATATATATATTGTTATATGTAGTTATTAATTTAAATATTTAACAATTCAGGGTTTGTCCACTCTTTGTTTCGACAGCAAAAAATATAGTACGTCGCTCTAATGGCATAAGACGTCATCTTTTTTATGCAGTAATGTTGCTGCTTTTTATCCATTCCTATAGTGTCTAACATTTCTAAAAAGGTGAAGCATTCTTTGTCTAACACACCGAGAGAGCTCATTGATAGGTTTACAAATTTAACAGAATTAAAGTGACCCCTTTGATCTTCAATTAGATCTTTGTATTTAGCTTTTTTGCGTTCAACGTTATTATGTAGATTAGATTCAAACCCGACAGTAAGTTCAACGACATAAAGATCTTCATTTGGGGTAATTAGGAGTAAGTCCGGTCGATATAGGTCACCAGTTATAATTGACGGGCTTTTGTGGCCGGATAGGTCAGCATAAAGTTGACATGGATTTGTTGTTTGAAACGTTTCAGCGAGAAAGTTTAAAATAGAATCATGTCTCCAAATACAGCGCTGAAGGTACGATTGGCAGCCGGCTACCACGTGTAGTAGGGTTTCAGGACACAAACAAAAGGAACATTCGGGACTTGAAGCTAAACCCCATCTTGTAAGGTTTTTTCGCGTAGGAAGAGAGTTATTTATGTAACGGACGGTGAAGTTGAAAATGTTCTTTGGCAGTTTTGATTGAGCGGCAGACCAAAGTGTGTTTAACTGTGAAAAGGAAAACTTTGCAACATTCGAGAAAAATGAAGAGCACAGTTGTAGTTAATAATAATAATAATAATTATAATAATAATAATAATAATAATAATTTATTCAAACAAAGTCCCAATATTGGGTCATATAGAATACATAGGTAAATAACTAAATAAGTCGTTGCGGTCTATAACAATAACATAGATATAATATATATGAACGAAGTTGATAAATATATAAATACACATACATACATGCATGCACACACACGCACATGTGAGTAATTAGACCAGGCTATCAAAGCAGCCAAAACGTCGAAACAATATTTGCCTACTAACTTCATTATTGACTTATCCTTCATAGCCATAATATATATAAATAGGTTTTTCGAAGTAAATAAGTTGAAAAACCTATTTATTTTATATACACTATCAATTATCACTTATTTACTGAGACCGAGGGAAACAGTGTGTTTTGTGGACCCGAGATCGTCGATGGAAAAGTCGAGGCGAAGCCGAGGGAAACATCGACGGTCGAGGGTCCACGAAACACACTGCTTCGTGTCGTAGCCGTCGCCCATCTGAGTACGAAATTGTGGAGAAACCTCGTAGTCCTCACGACGACTTTTCAAAAAAACAAAGAAAGTTGGCTTTTTTTTGTTTTCCAAAAATAATTTGTAGCATTTATATAGCGTTTATCCGGCGCAAATAATATATTAGTACTAAATATCTGGCCTGTTTTTAATGTTATGACTTATTTACACGTTTTGTAGGGGATTTTAGTCAGCAGGAGATTTAGTTTATGAAACTTTTTATCTCGTTGTTGATTTACTGTTATAAAAGTAACATTTGAATGGAAACGAGAACGACTACGGTAACTTCCTCGCACGCAATCAAATCTCGTTAAGACTCGTACTCGTAGTCGTACTCGTAGTCAAATCTAAAGCTCCCTAGTATCTCCCTCTCGCGCTGTTGCGAGGGAGACAGCCTAATTTCGTCACTCTCACGTGATATGCTCTCAACCAATAAAACACTAGAAAAATGCGACTTTGACTATTGATACATGTATATAATAATGAATTTTGTCCTGAGGTCGATGAACTTCATGTTTGTACAAGACATTAAAAAGTGATGTTCATCTCCTACTTCATTTAACTCACAAAGTCTGCATAGTCTATCATTGTATGGGACATTGTTGTATCTACCAATTTCAACAGTTAGCTTATGTGCTGATATTCTTAACTTTGTGACAGCTTGACGATATTTGAAATTACTAATTTCGTTTAAGTATTTTTCACATTCAAAGTGTTTTTTTTTTATTTTATTTTTCTAAAAGTTCTTAGCTTGCCAGTATTTTCGACAGGTTGAAACTGCTCTGCCAAATACAATATAAACGCTTCTTTAAATCTATGTTTCACGTAATGGCAAACAATTTCCTTTTTCTGTGTCAGATAATTCCGTCTGCAAGTTGGATAATTCAGTTTGTGAATCGCAATTTTCTCCCCCACATAAGTTGCAGTGCATATTTGAGAAAAATTGTTGACTTTAGGTTAAGTTCCATGCATACATTCGCTGCTTTTCCAACAAGCGTGTTTGAGAACAATGAACCGGCTTTTAATTCGAAACCAACATTTTACAACCAGCTTTAGCTATTTGAACCGGCGATCAAAGGCGTTCTTCCTAGCTCAGCATAAATAGCCATGTTTGTTGATTTTTAATGAACTCCTAAGACTCTTTTGCAGAATTTTAGATGAAGTTTTTCAATTGCACTATTGATTTGGAAATTTTTTTTCTTGAACATGTCGAAAGAGTTTATTCTGTCCAATAAATGCGGACCCCACACTTCGCAATCGTATAATAAGATTGGGGTAACTATCGAAGAAAATAGTTTTAACATTAGTTTTATTGGAACATTTTCGACATTTGAGAAACTTTTAAATATACTATGATAGGCATGTAATGCTTTTCCGTAGATTATCTTTTGTGCTCGCTTGAAAGTACCAGAAATTAAAAGTGAAGAGTAATATCCAGATAATATTCATCAACTTGTTCCAAAACGTTTTTGGGTTGGTGTTCCAAATACTAGAACTTTGGATTTCTTAAGATTAATGTTTAACTTCCACTTTTTGGTATAGTAAACAAGTTTTGTGAGGCAATTTTATAATCCTGCCCTGGATTCGGATAATAAGACTAGGTCGTCTGCGTATAAAGCAAACAGCTTAGATTTGTATCATTTAATTTTACTGGAGTGCATGACCTGTCAAATATATCAGGTAGATCATTAATGAATAGGTTGAATAAAGTAGAACTTAAGTTACAACCCTGTTTGACTCCTACATGTGACCTAAAGAAAGTTGTATACCCCTTTTCCAATTTTACCGACCAGTCATAGGAGGCAGGGCCGTAGGAAGCTCTTTTCGATTGGGGGGTGCTGAAAGCGAGGGCCAAAGGCCCGAGGAAATTTTTAAATTTAGAGTCTCTGAAATGCCATTTCCTGGACTTTGGGGAAGATTTGACAGATTTCTGATGGTCAGAAAACAGCGTTTTAGTATGTAGAAATTTACAATTCAGTAGTACTAAATGGGCGAAGGCGTATTTAATTAACTATATTTCGGATAAGTTGCAGGAAAGTATGGGTAATATCTTCATTCTTTGCAGTTCGTCATGGATTAAATGATAAAGGTCTGCATGATTTTGAAAACTGAATGATTATTAGCAAATTATTGGGGGAGGGGGGGGGGCTGCAGCCCCCCCCCCAGTTGCTACGGCCCTGGGAGGAATACATGCTTAACATTAAACGTATGAATCTCTTGCTGCAACCATTCAACATCAATTTGAAGAAAAGATCCTCCCTCCATACACTATCGTAAGCTTTTTGAAGTCAATAAAACAAGCAAAGATTGGTTTACGTTTTGATTTGTATATAATAATCTATTAGAGTTTTCAAAACTAATAGATGGTCGGCTGTCCGGTGTCACAGGAGATTCGCCCCCCAGGAGATTCGTCCCCCCTCTCAAAAGGGGGGCGATATTCCTAGGATATTCGCCCCCCCCCCCGGGGCGAATCTCCTAGGAATATCGCCCCCCAGGGGGGCGAATCTCCTAGGAATATCGCCCCCCTTTAGGAATTTCGCCCCCCCCATATAAATTTTGAATTTTTGATCTTAAAACAAAACGATTGCAAGTTGAAAAGATTTATTGTGTGATTTATTTATTTATTACAAGGAGACAAAATTGCATACACATTTTAGGCTTCTTAGCAGCTGGTGGTGTGCACAGTCTGCATAACCACTCATTTGAGGTACTTAGACTAGTGTCATATTCTACACATCTAAAGTGGAACCATCACAGAGATCGCATAAAATCATGTTGTCGTATTCTTCTGGCAGTTTACATTCACATGACATATTATAAAAACAATCGCTTGCAAATTTTATCAATACGAGTGTTAACAATAGCCGCCATAGTAATCACTTGCTAACAATAAACTATAGGATTAGTAAAAAATCTACGGAATGTGTTGAGAAGCGTATTGACTATTGTCCGTTGAATCGTCAACTTTCTGTGTCAGTGATGTAATCTTGATTCTTCACTTCCGCAAAGAAAATTGCATTATATATGTGGTGTGGTTTATTCCAATAATTTAATGATACTTTGATTTTATTAGTGCATGCCTTAAACATTTGAGAATGTAACTCTGCAAAACTAAAAGCTTTCTTGTCTTTTTTGAAACGTATATTATTGGATTATTGCCTATTGGCAAGTTCTACCCTTCGCTTCTGAGATTTACAAACAATATTGAAATAATGCAAGTACAAAATAGTGACAAACCATACATTTTCCGATAACGACAAAACGTGGATGCAAAACAATACAAATAATTATAATAACCACCACGGTGATTACTTTTTAACAATGAGTTTAAGGATTAACACTGAAAATGCAAAATATGCATGGTGTGCTGTGAAGCGTCATAAGTCCTATTGAGTATTGATCTACTGTAACTGTGTAAAGCCCTTTCGATACATGTAATTGTAAATTTGTATTCTTACATGCAGGGCTTGAAATAACGTTCCCAAAATTCCCGATCATGGTGATCAGCAGTCGTGACTTTCCCTGCTTTTTTCAGGTTGGAAACCGAAACCCTGCTTTTCCGAAGTATGGCCTGATACTCAGGTTACCGCCGATCACAAGCAATTCCTTAAGTAACAACGTTAAGTAAAATACTTCAATGAAACATGAGCACTGGAAAATACTATGATCAACAATAAGATTTTTCATGAGCACTGGAAAATACTATGATCAACAATAGTATTTTTCATGAGTACTGGAGAATACTGAATGAAACATGAACACTGGAAAATACTATGATCGACAATAATATTTTTCATGAGGCATTGGAAAATACTGAATGAAACATGAACACTGGAAAATACTATGATCGACAATAATATTTTTCATGAGGCATTGGAAAATACTGAATGAAACATGAACACTGGAAAATACTATGATCGACAATAATATTTTTCATGAGGCATTGGAAAATACGGAATGAAACATGAGCACTGGAAAATACTATGATCAACAATAGTATTTTTCATGAGCATTGGAAAATACTTCAATGAAACATGAACCGCTGGGAAATATACTATGACAACAATAGTATTTTTCATGAGTACTGGAAAATACTTCAATGAAACATCAGCACTGGAAAATACTATGATCAACAATAATATTTTTCATGAGCACTGGAAAATACTATGATCAACAATAGTATTTTTCATGAGTACTGGAGAACACTGAATGAAACACGAACACTGGAAAATACTATGATCGACAATAATATTTTTCATGAGGCATTGGAAAATACTGAATGAAACATGAACACTGGAAAATACTATGATCGACAATAATATTTTTCATGAGGCATTGGAAAATACGGAATGAAACATGAGCACTGGAAAATACTATGATCAACAATAGTATTTTTCATGAGCATTGGAAAATACTTCAATGAAACATGAACCGCTGGGAAATATACTATGACAACAATAGTATTTTTCATGAGTACTGGAAAATACTTCAATGAAACATCAGCACTGGAAAATACTATGATCAACAATAATATTTTTCATGAGCACTGGAAAATACTATGATCAACAATAGTATTTTTCATGAGTACTGGAGAACACTGAATGAAACACGAACACTGGAAAATACTATGATCGACAATAATATTTTTCATGAGGCATTGGAAAATACTGAATGAAACATGAACACTGGAAAATACTATGATCGACAATAATATTTTTCATGAGGCATTGGAAAATACTGAATGAAACATGAACACTGGAAAATACTATGATCGACAATAATATTTTTCATGAGGCATTGGAAAATACTGAATGAAACATGAACACTGGAAAATACTATGATCAACAATAGTATTTTTCATGAGTACTGGAGAATACTGAATGAAACATGAACACTGGAAAATACTATGATCGACAATAATATTTTTCATGAGGCATTGGAAAATACTGAATGAAACATGAGCACTGGAAAATACTATGATCAACAATAGTATTTTTCATGAGTACGGGAAAATACTGAATGAAACATAAAAACTGGAAAACAGACTATGATCGACAATAATATTTTTCATGAGCATTGGAAAATACTTCAATGAAACATGAACCGCTGGAAAATACTATGACCAAAAATAGTATTTTTCATGAGTACTGGAAAATACTGAATGAAACATGAACAATGGAAAATACTATGATCAACAATAGTATTTTCCATGAGCACTGGAAAATACTGAATGACTACCATGAGCACTGGAAAATAGTATGATCAATAGTATTTTCGAGTGCTCATATTATTTCAAGTTCCATTCTATCAGTAGAAAAGTAAAATTTACTTGAAATGTGTATAATTGGGTACCTGTGCATGAAGGCAGTCACTGATGTTTTATAGTATAAACCTGCCTCGTACCCAGGCGTCTCTTTGTGAAAAAACAGCGTTGCGCATATGGCGAGTTTACATGAAGTATTGTAGTCTTCGTATTATCCCCGAGCCGGCGGCGCGAAGCGCCGTGCGAGGGTACTAATTCCCCCCGGCTATTTACACCCGGGGAAACGAAAGCATTAGCCAAGTCTAAAGTTCATCAAATATCGCGGGCGTGGGTCACTGTGCGTGGGTGGTCAT